>CAJPDP010418094.1:0-10913 GCA_905336975.1 Bombina variegata variegata
CCATAAACTAATTTAAGCTATTAACTCCTAAACCTAACAACCCGCTAACATTAAATTAAAATTACAACATCCCTATCTTCAAATAAATTTAAAACTTACCTGTAGAATTAAAATAAACTATTTTTAAACTATTAATTAACCTACCTTAACTATTATACTACAATTAAATTAAAATACAAATTAAACTAAATTAAACTAAAATTACATATTAAAAAACCCTAACCCTACTCAAATTAAATATACGCTAAGTTACAAAAAATAAAAAACACTAAATTACGGGAGCGGCGGGATAGGGGTTAATACGTTTATTTAGTGGTGGTGGGGTCTGAGAGCGGTGGTATAGGGGTTAATGACTTTATTTAGGTTGCTGCGGGGTCCGGGAGCGGCGGGATAGGGGTTAATAACTTTATTTAGGTTGCAGCGGGGTCCAGGAGCAGCGGGATAGGGGTTAACCATTTAAGTATAGTGGCGGCGTTTAGAGACAGGGTATAAATAAAGTTGGTAAAAAGCCGAATAGAGGCGAGATCGATGACTGTTAGTTAACAACAGTCCGCCCCGTACTTGGTGTGCATCTTTTTGCCAGCTTTTTTATAAATATGGAGAGTGTATTTAGGTCCACGGCTGCGATGTTAGGCGATGTTAGGCGAGTGTATTGGTGCCGGTGAATGCAGCATAGTTGAGGCTTTGATAAATATCCCTCTGAGACCACATCTGTACCAAAATCTTGCAGACCACAATATGCTGTCACTGATCACTAGTCTCCTTGACAGATGAGGGTCATTATTGTACTAGGTTTAGTGCTAGGGTTAGAGTTAAGGCTAACCACTTGGTTAAACAGTTCAATACCAAAGATGATTACAACAAAGTGAGAAGCAACCTATTGGAATCCAAGTTGTTAATAGAAGTTTGCGCTCCTGAAGGCAACATTACCTGCAATGTTCATGCATACAAAAACTACTGTGGTCATTAAAATATTGTAGCCACTACGACCCCTAAAGATGCTACATTTTGGCATCTGAAAAATATATTTAAAAAAAAAAGAACTAGATATAGCAAAGGTACTTGGATCCTGGTTGTCATTTATTATTTTATATGGCAAAAAAGGGCAATAGAAGTGTTTTGCATTCCCAACAAGAATATAAATGTAGCTCCTAAAACACTGGGTTATTTATATTAACAAACAATGCCACAAGACTAATGTTAATATTCTTTCTTCAAGCTTGGTTTCAGACCAGCGAGTTCTCAGCTTTCTGCATATGATTTCCTGGAACTGAGAGATTCCAGCTCACAATATATTTTCTCTCTCTCCACATCCTTTAGTTCCTATAGGTTGTTTCAGGGAATATTATGGCCTAGGCAAACAAGGCATGTGCCTAAGGCGGCAGATTTGCAATTTATTCTGCATAGCAGCTGGGGACGTCAGTAGTAGGACAATATTCAATGGTGTGCAAAACCAGCATGGCAGTGAAAGAGAAAGACCCACTTAGTTACCTTGCTGCCTACGGAGCTTGCAGCCTTCTCTGGTAGTGAAGAGGGTACCTGTCGCATTCTGCAGCTGTACTGGGGCTAAGAGGGAAGCTTGCAGCCTTTTCTAGCAGTGAAGGGGATACTTGCAGCATTCTGTATCTGTCATTGGGTTAGGTGGAAAGCTTGAAGCCTTCTCTGGCAGTGAAGTGGGTACTTGCAGCATTCTGCAGCTGTCACAGGGTTATGTCATGATTCTGCCGCCTCTGCTCCATTTATATCTGCTGCCTCTGCTCTCTTGGCCGTTGCTAAGGCCACTTTTTGTTTCCTTGTATCCAGCAGCGCTGCAATTACTTCATTGCTGTGTGGTGTGTGTGCCACACAGCATTTCTGTAACTCCTCTGGGCACACCTGTGCCTATTTTAAGCAGTTTCAGTCTCCTCCTCTTTGTCTAGGTATAGGTAATATATAGTATATAGTATAGGTAATCTTGCTGTTTCCTGGTTGTTCTTTATTATTGTTTATATTGACTGCCTGTTGCTGAACTTGCTTTGCTTTGTGACCAACTTTTTTGCTTAGCCCTGTTGTACTCTGAAAGATTGAACTGCCTGCCTGTTGCGGAACCTTGCTTTGCTTGATGACCAACTCTTTTGCCTAGCCCTTTTTTATTTGAAAGATTGTACTGCTTACCTGTTGCTGAACCCTGTTTTGCTTTGTGACAAACTCTTTTGCTAAGCCCTTTTGTTCTCAAAAAGAGTGAACTGCTTACCTGTTGCCGAACCCTGTTTTGCTTTGTGACCAACTCATTTGCTTAGCCCTTTTGTACTGTGAAAGATTCAACGGTCTGCCTGCTGCTGAACCCTGCTTTGCTTTGTGATGTACTCTTTGCTTAACCCATTGCTTCCCTGAAGGATTGGACTTCAAGTCTGTTTCTAAATCCTGTTTTGCCTTGTGACCTTCCTTTTCTCTTGTCTACTGAACTCAAGAATATGTTTTATTTTTTATTTTTGTGGCTGTTATTGCTCTACCTTATTCCTTTAATTCCTTAACTATAGTCCTGGGATTTTTTTTTTATCTTTCCACTTGTTGCCAGGATAAAAAGACTACTGGTCAGGATTGGTCTGATAGAGAAATATCCCATGAACATAACAGGTTAAGAGGGAAGCCAGCAGCCTTCTCTGGCAGTGAAGCAGGTTCGTTCAGAATTCTGCAGCTGTCATGGGGTTAAGTGGGAAGCTTGCAGCCTTCTCCCGTAGTGAAGGGGGTTCCTGCAGCATTCTGCAGCTGTAGTGGGGTTAGCTTGCAGCCTTCTCCTGTAGTGAAGGGGGTTCCTGCAGCATTCTGCAGCTGTAGTGGGGTTAGCTGGCAGCCTTCTCTGGCAGTGAAGGGGGTTACTGCAGCATTCTGCAGCTGTCTTTGGGTTAAGTGGGAAGCTTGCAGCCTTCTCTGGTAGTAAAGGGGGTACTTTCAGCATTCTGCTGCTGTAGTGGGGTTAAGCGGGAAGCTGGCAGCCTTTTCTGGAACTGAAATGGATACCTGTGAAAAGGTTGCAGCACTGGCAGTCAAAGGGTTAAGGGTGAGGTTACAACCTTCTGTATTATCCAGGGGGGCTAGGTGGAAAGCCTGCAGACCTTTCTGACAGCTGGTAAGCTAGGGGAATGCTAGCACATTTTTATAACAGTCAAAGGGTTAAGGGGGATGTTACAGTCTTCTTTTGTTGCCAGTGGGTCAAAGGGAATGCACCAGCTCAAATAGAAATGTAAAGGTGCCATCACACTGAAAAGAAATCCTATGTGAACACCGAGATTGTATGTTAGATGAACAGCACACATTCAAGCCGAGAGTGGGAACGTGTGTGCAGTACACACACACTTCTGGAGTATGAAAATGCCTCCTTCCCTTCTCTCCCTCCCTTCTCTCCCTTCCTTGAAGTTCCTTCCCTCCTTCTCTACATCCCCTCCTTCTTTCCGCTTCCATCCACTAGTCTGCTTTACTTTGAAAATGCCATGAAAAAAAAAAAATGACAAATTGTTACAAATCTTATGGCGAAAAAAAGGCCTAAAACCTGGGGATTGTGGGACAGCAGAATTGTAAGTACCTAGGGCAGCACAAAACCTGAATATGCTACTGAGATTACAGCAATAGAAAGTTATATAACCCACCTTTTAATTCAACATTCCATAATCTTAATTCCAGAGAAGGAAAAGAGATTTTTGTTCTGGACTGTGATCTATGACATGACAATGGTTTTTTTTTATACCCAGATATTATTTGAGTGCTAAAACCCGTTACAGAGCACCAGCTAAAAATAGTTAACACTTTTCATTTGAAGCAAAATATCTCCCTTCCTGTCTGGGTTTTATTCATCAAAAGGAGACGTATACCTTAGATCTTATGAGATATACAAAGATATGTGTCTGATACTAAATAGCGAGAAAAAGAAGAATGTTGCTTGTTTTTCTTCAAAGTGAAAAATAGATATTCTTTCAACAACATCAGCCTTTGTTAAGTGTATTATGCTATGTATCATCAAAGTCTACCAAGCACACACTTAACTAAAGAATTTTCCTGACTAACAGATGCTAAAGTTTCAACTTAAAGGGACAGTAAAGTCATAATAAGACATTCATGATTTAGATAGACAGGGCATACGTTTAACAAATTTCCAATTAGCTTCTATTGGAAAACAAAATAATCAGTCCCTTTCTGTCCAGTATGTATACATTCCAGCAGGTCAAACAAAGACCAATGGTTATTCACTTCTTACACAACCCACTGTACAGTGATTAACTAATTACTGAAAATTACTCAGCACTCTGAGAGTGGTTATAAATCCCTTCCTGGAAGATACTAAAAGAACAATAAACTGAGGAATTATTAACCCCTTCCTGCAGCACATGCAAACATAATGGCATAGCAAAGCAAGAATAGTAATATACTGTGTCTGGTGAATTCTCCGACATAATTTCCCATAATTTCATGTCTACTTTTAAATATTACTACCCTCCCCAAACTGACACCTTCTCTTCAATGTTACTGCCTCCATTAATGGATCATTGAATTCATTAATTATTATTATGCATTTACAAATGCTGCTGTTAAATATTTAAGATACTAGTTAATAAACATGGTTTCAGATTTATTTGAGACTAACAGGAAATACATGTTTGGGCAAACTGATACTGCTTTATTAATTCTATCTAGGTGCCCAATTCTCAAATTTTTAGCTTATGAATCTCATTTTCTCATTAATGGGTGATCACTAATTTGCTTTATGTCCTGTCCTGCGGAAATGTCAGTCCCACGAATGATGCTGCTCTCTGTGAATCTTCCACTTCCTAATTAAAACAGGGTGCCTGTGGGGGCGGAGTCACCTCCCGGCAGCTTTCTGACTGTGAACTTGTGAAGCAGGAAGACTTCAGACTCAGAGCACACTGCACAGGGGCTGGTAAGGGGAGATATAAACACCCCATTGGCTCATAGAATGTGAAAGCGCACCCTCAAGCTGATGCCCGAGGGCAAGTGCCCCCATCTGACTCCCCCTTGCTATGCCACTTCCGCCGGGCTCCTCAGGGAGCACTTTTTCTATTATTACCTGGGGCTGCCCTGTCAAAATTAAAAACATTTTTTTAAAGCCTGGCCAAATATTCAGTGCAGTGGCAAGGTGCGTTTTGAGAAATGACAAATGTAATATAAGCATAAAAAATAATAAAAGAACTGTATTTTACACTAATTATGTTTATAATGTTTAGAATTTTTAGCTACATGTTTGGTTAGAAGCTGTAAGATTTCCTGCAGATGTAAAGAAGCATCTGATAGTACTCTCTTATACTGCCTCAAAACGGTGACATTTCATGACATAGATGTATGTAAACCCCTTAATCTTCTCATTGCAAAACAGGAACATATCTTAAGGTGTGAGGATTTGACCATCTGTTGTTCTCTGCAAACTGGCTTTGTTGTTTCCCCCATAGTTGTTCCTCAAACACTGTCACATGCATTTTTGCCATGGGAAGTTGCAAAAATGTTCCATTTGGCTCTTATACCAACATACTTCTCATGTTAGGTTGCCATATTTCCGCTTTAAGAGAGGACACTTTGGAAAAATACATATGTCATGGGCTATTTAAACAAATGTTCTGTATAGTGCTCCATTATAAGACAGATTTATTTTCCATATGCATACTCCTTTAAAGTGGCAATATGGCAACTCTATTCTCATGGTTATTAAACAAATTGGCAAAAAAAGTGTTTATATTGTCTTTTAGATCCATCAGAAAAACAATCTTTCCTGCCTTGGGAAGGATTCCCTGTATACCTTCACTAGTGTTCTGCTTAGTTTCACCAATTGCTTGCTGATTTTGTTCCGGGACCATGAGCTTGGTAATAGACTAAGAATTTGAAATTTGTCTTTAATAACCTCAAATAATCTGTCATATTCTTCTGTTGACAGAGTTTTGGCACTGTTATACTCTGCTGGAGTCGTCTTATCAAACAATTTTTACAAATTTCTTTTCAAAGTTTTAGAAATTCCTACTTTAGCTCTCAAAGTATTTTGTATATTATCTGCACTCATCTTCCTCCTAATCTTGGATGCAGGGGATACTCCAAGAGCAGCACAAGCTGAGTCAACCTTCTGAAGAGAATATTCTGGTAATACATAGTTCTCTCTCTGCTCCATACATGTTTCTTTTTCAATAACACACATTTTTTTTGTAACAGGTGGGACACCAGGGACAAGTTTTAGAGGATAGTTCTTTTCTTTTGATATGTGCTCTAATAAAAAATGTTGTAATAGATTTGTTGTTAAATGCCAAGGGATTACAACAACTATTACCAAATAGGTGATGATATTTCAATAGAAATTTGTTTTCATAGTACTTATAAACTGACTAACATCACATCCTACCCCTGAACACAGTAACTCTTTTTTCTGAGCTGTAGCCACTGACTGCTTTTATCACAGGAACAACAACACCATAATTCTGTTTATGACTCTGTTCATTTGTAAAAATAAAAAAACATAAGTGACCACTGTATTTCCATATATATTCCTGCATTACTTGAACCTAACACACTTAAGCTCCTAGCATCTAACTCATAAGAATGCAGCCAACACCCTGACAAGCTGTGTCCATACACCTGCAGGTTTGAGCATGCCTAGACATGCATAGACAAGTCTTCCTGCCCTAATGTTATGTTTGTGCCTGTACCAACATTATAGGTCATGCTTCACTGTTGCAATATAAATGTAGAAACATTTTAGATCTCATTTTCAAGCATAAGCTATTGTATGTCAATCATAAATATAAGTGTAAAATACTGTTAATTTGTATTAATTTATATGCTTATATTACATCTTCTCAGAATTTGTACAGCAAAATGCTACCATAGAGGACTTATATCTTATATTCAGGTTCCTATCTGGTCCCCCAAAAGAGATAACCTGAAAGTGAGGGGAAATGTTAAAAAAATTGCACTCTCTCATCCACATAAAAAAAAATAACAATAAGAGAAGCCTCAAACTTAAAATGTTATGCATAAACACTTTACTTATCTAGGTACCCACTAAAAAAATGTAGGGCTGAGACTTGAACCCTTGCCATTTTAATTGTCCCTAAAAAAAGGAACTTTCAGCGATTTTCATCATTACTCTACGGGACTTACCAGACACTGTTCAGTGCCCAGTCCTGGCAGGCAGTGAAGCTCTGTAGGCACAAACAGCAGCGTGCTGCCAAAATTTAAAGGGGCTATGTCTTAAATATCAGAACTCCCACCTGGAACACTCAGGTGTGGAAGTATCTATAAAAGCTCACTCAGCCCACCACTCTGGGCTGAGTTATTGCATTCAAATTGTGTTCCTAGTTCCTGTGAAGCTAAAATCATAGTTACCTGCTACCTGTGTATGCTCACCTTCTACCAGAGACTCACACATACATACCGGATACCTGTGTATGTTCACCTTTTCCCAGAGACTAACGCAACCTTACTTTGTACATATGTATGCTCATTTTGTTCCATAGACCAAGCATACTTATCTTGCAACTGCATATACTTACCTGGTTCCTGAAAGTCAAGCAGAGTTTACTGATACCTGTGTATGCTCAACTTGTTCCTGAAGCTGTACCTATCTGGTTCCCGTGACCTTGCCAACAGTACCTACTGGGTATCCTGTGCCTGCATAGAAACCTGTGTCTACCATACCAGTGACATTCTTCTTCAAACCAGTTCTGCCTGCTTTACCTATCTGGTATAGTGTGACAGTCTCACTAACAGTACCTGCTGGGTATCCTGTGCATGCTGAGAAACCTGTGTCTAAAATACCAGTGACAGTGTTCCTAAAACCAGCTGTGTCTGCTGTACCTATCTGGTATCCTGTGACAGTCTCACCAACAGTATCTGCTGGGTATCCTGTAACTGCTGAGAAACCTGTGTCTACCATACCAGTGACCGCCTTCCTCAAGCCAGCTGTGGCAGCTGTACCTATCTGGTATCCCATGACAGTCTTACCGACAGTGCTGCTGGGTATCCTGTGCTTGCTTTCCTTTTACTAGTAGGTGCCTGCTGTACCAACCATGTATTATGTGAAAACCTCACCCTTTACTGTCCAATTTAAGCACCAGTGCCCATTAGACTTTGTTACTGCAAACTACTTAAAGTATTCTGATCCTTCTATTGGACTTTAGTGTTCAGTATTGGGCCCATGTTCAAACTTGCTGTTTCTGTGATCTTCAATCTGAAATACCAACTGTTCTTTTGCTTATCAAATCAGTAAAGATTTTAAAAAGTATGTCATTGCTCTGTGTATATGGTTCTGCATTCTGAGTTCCACATACCCTAACCTCCTCACAGAATAACTCAGCCACAAGATGGAAGCTTCAGGAATAGTCGAAGCTTTAACACAGCAAGTAAATGCAGTAACTCAATCTGTGAGTGCCTTGGAAGAAAATCAGAACAGACTGGAACAGCGACTCCAAAGACCCTGGCAGGTTTCTTCCTACCCTTCCAGCACTAGTAACCAGTGCATCTGTACCAGAACTTGCTGTTAACAATTCACCTGAACCTAGAGTTGTGTTATCTGAGAAGTTTAATGGGGATTGGTCCCAAGTTCTGACTTTTATCACTTCTTGTCAGATTCTGTTTTCTTTGCAACCCAGAACTTAATATTTAGACTTTATACGTGTACAAACTGTCATCTCACTCCTTATTGATGATCACAGTTATGGGCTCAGCAACTCCTTGTCACTCACAACCCTATCCTTGAGTCTTGGGATCAATTCTTACAAAGCCTTGAGTCACAGTATGAAGACCCTTATAAGACCTCTACTGCACAAGCTACAATTTGTGCCCTCAAACAGGGTAAAAAGATGTGGAAGAATATATGATTGAGTTAATGTCACCTTGCCACATTAACAGCTTGGAAGGAAGCTGCCCTCCTGGATCAATTCAAATTGGGCTTGTCTGATGCTCTGAAAGATGAACTGGTATGAGTGGGGGACCCTAAAACACTAGAAAGCTTAATCTCGGTGTCGACTAAGATTGACCACCGCCTTAGGGAGAAGCACATGGAAAAAACTGCTGCTTACATCCCTTCTCACAGGGGATTTGTTCACCCACTGCCTTCACCAGCTGTCTCTACTGAAGAACCCAAGCAAATATGAGGTATCCAGGGTCCTATCTCTGAAGCGAAAAAACAAAGAAGAAGGTCGTTAAATCTCTGCTTGTACTGCAGAAAGCCTGGACATATAGCTTGAGTGTTCACTGCCAAGACTCTTAGGGTAAGCCGCCACTTCCCCTTCTATCCATTGACCAATTGCCTAGATATTCTAAACCTCATTAGTCCTACAGTATTTTACATGACACCCTTCTGGGAGGACATAGGGGAAGCCATAAGACTTAAGAGTTAATTCTGGTGGCGTGGCATGCAAAAAGATATAAAATCTTATGTACAGTCTTGTCCTGTGTGCATGGATTTCAAAGACTTATGACAACCCCCATCAGGTCTGTGAAATAGCCATGGACATTATAGCTGATTTACCCCATGCTCAAAGCTATACTTCAGTTTTAGTGGTAGTAGATTGCTTTTCTAATATGGCACATTTTGTTGAGACCAAGGGTGTAGCTGATGCAGATCACGCAGCTTCCATTTTCTTGCTAGAGATGTTTCAGCTGCATGGCTTACCAGAAACTATAGTGTTCAATAGAGGTCCCCAATTTATGTCTAAATTCTGGAAAGCCTTTTGCAAAGTAAAGCACTTTCAATGGGCCCTATCTATTGCTTTCCATCCCCAAAATGATGGCCAAAATTAATGCAAAAAAACCCCTTTGAAACAGTACCTAAGATGTTATACTACCACGTTACAAGATGACTGTGCTCAATACCTTGCTTCGGCTGAATTTGCCTATAATAATCACTCCTTTCCTGTGTATCATCCAACTATGTTACCTGGCTCACCTCTCCAAAACTCAGTTCCTGTTGCTGATCAACATTTATAGGAGGCTAGCAATATTTTCTCTTTTATGAAGAAAGGATCAATGGAGGCCTAACAACAATATAAGCATTATGCTGACAAGAAAAGATGTTCTACTCCTACTTATCAAGTTGGAGACAAAGTATATTTATCCTTCCAAGAAATTAGGTCCCGGCTTTATTGAACCTTTCACCATTGAAAATATATCTGCAGTCATAGTTTGTCTCCAGTTGCCATCTTTCTATTGCTTCCATCCAGATTTTCATGTCTCCCTTCTCAAACCTGCAGTGCCTGACTCCTTTCCATCTCACCTGTCTTAGTGGATGGGTGAAGAATATGAGGTTGAAGAAATCCTAAATGCCAAATTCACAGAGGGAAACTCATCCATTGGAAGGGATATGGTCCTGATAAGAGAAGTTTGGTACCAGCATCTGAAGTGCATGCTCCTGCACATTAAAGAGATTTTAAAAACAAGTATCCCAGGCATCCTGTTCTCAGTCGTCCCCGGAGGTTACATCTAAGGAGGGGGCACTTTAAGGGACTTACAGTTCAGTGGTTTCACAGACACTTAAGATAATGTCATTCCAGTCACGTGCAAATTTCCATCAATAAGAACTTATTTTTACTGCAGTCATGTGACTGTATTGTTTTTAGATTCATTTTCTGTGTTCTTTATATTGTGGTGCACAGTACAATGATTATACAAAACAGTCAGATAATACACATGTTAATGCCACTGTTGATACCTTTTAGAAGTTCTGTACTTGTTTTTATTATGATGTAGGATAGTTGCATTTTCCTATGCTTATATAAACAATAATCATTACCAAGGTAACGTCTGCATATGATGATGTATATAAAGAGCAAACTTCCACTCTATTGTCATGCCTGATGAAACGGCTTGTCTTTGAGCTGAGAAATGCCTTGCATGTTTTTAAACCGATCAGCTGTACACCAGGGCCGGACTGGGAGATCAGA
>CAJPDP010418171.1:0-10833 GCA_905336975.1 Bombina variegata variegata
ACACAATTGATGTAAGTGGATTTGCGGTATTTCAAAGTCTGGACAAAAAAGTGAGCGGTACACCTGTACCTTCAAGACTCGTAATACCAGCGGGCGTTAAAAAGCAGCGTTGGGACCGGCCAACGCTGCTTTTTAAGCCTAACACACAACTCGTAATCTAGCCGAATGTGTTTTAGGTTGGTTACTTTTTTTGTAACTATTTTTGTTTTTATTTTGTACTACAGTTAGTAAGTTCACATATCCTTTAATATCTCTTTTTAATAAGGGATATTACTACACTTATATTATTCACCCTTTCTTAAACTACATAAATATTAGATCACTGTATACTAGCTCGGTTATCAATTTAATATATAGGCAATCACTCATGTATATCTTTTCCACTTCAGCTTCTACGCATGCACATCTATAGTTAAATTGAATGTCTAGTTAGATCATCACAATCAACTAGTCATAAGACTTTCATTCACAATTTGTGCAAAACCACACATCCCTACCATTCAGCAAGCAGCTATTGTATACAGCCCCCACGCAATCTGACGTTAGAAATTGATTAGTTGGCTTGGTGTGTTTTAAACCAGGATTTTACGTTGTGCTCCATCAAAGGCTTTAATTTATCGATGTATTATTATCTACGTATATAGTATATAATACTGCAATTGGTTCTATATTTCAGGGATTGTTATATAGAAGGACAATGCATTGCCTGTTTGTATCATATGTACATTGTAACATATTATATTTGTATAATGCGATGAGCATTCATGCAGTAGAGGCTGGTTCTGTGATTACAGCCTTCTGGGTTATTGGTGACACAATCACTGTGTAATAATGCAATTGAAAACATATACGCTGAATTTGAACATTATACATTATGCGATATAGAGAACTAGCAATATCTATATGGCCATTTTGCAGTCCTTTGGTTATGGATTGTTATAAGCCGAAGGTTTATTTGACATTTCCATTTTTAGAATAGAAGGCTTTGTCCAAATTCTGTTGCTATAATACTGTTTATTAACATTGTATACATTGTCGCAATCAGTACCAATGATTAATGTGATACATTATATCGCTATGTTTAGGAATCTCTACTAGTCTGTTGTGTATGCACAGGATAACATTTTACAAGCACATAATGTGTCAAATATTTACGATACTGAGGCTAAGTATCCAAGTGTAGCAATCCAGGTTTTTAGTAATTATGCCTGAGGAAATGGTCTGAGGACCGAGAAACGCGTAGCAATTTACTTTTGTGCACTTTTGAGTGCTTTAATGTTTTTACAAGTGTTTTATTAAATTATATCTTTTTAATTACTTCGTATCCTGTACTATCTTATGTTTGAGTAATATAAGTTCAAATAGGCTCGCAGCATTCTATCCATCTGAGTCTACTTAACCGGACTGACTTTCACCTGTCTCCTGAATTTGAGCTGTGTCAGCGAGCTGGAGCGCTGTGAGACTCCAGTCTGTGTCCATCCGCACAACAGAGTGCTGCAACGCTTGTGAGTATAATACTTACACACCACATCTGTGCTCTTTTTTGGTGCATTATTGATCTGCACTAGGAAGTGTGTGTGGTATGTTCTTTTTGCCCTATCCAGTTTGGAGAATACAGTCTAAGACGTTATTGAGGCACTAGGATCCCCAACTGACCACCTTGGAGGATATTCACATTAGTGAGCTGAAGCGCTATATAAATCTTCAGTCTGCGCTCAATAGCACGACGAGTGCTGCTTTGTTTGTGAGTAACATAACTACTAGAATATCTAAACACATTTTTTGTCATCCATTGATCTGCACTAGGAAGTGCCCCTTCTTCTCTCTTGTCTTTTCAGACTCAAAGAAGATTCACTGTATAACAATTATATGGGCGTTCCCAGTGAGTTTCATCGGCATTCCATGGAAGTAACCTGTGGAGAAAGCACGGTCCTCCATCTTGGATGCACCTTTTCAGCCACATCAGTCTCTCCAGTTTGTTTTAGTAGCGAGAATTTCCATTTTGAGAAATCTACTGAATGTACAGTGAAACTTCATTCACATATGTATTATTCTAACTATTAACACACAAAAAACATTATTTGTTTTATTGAACACACAATCTACGTTGTGTAAAAATATTTTGTGATTGGCTGATGGCTGTCACATGATATAGGAGGAGTGAAAATAGACATAACTTTGAAATTTGTCAGAAAAAATCTACTACTCATTTGAAGTTCAGTCTAAGGGGTCGATTTATCAACCCCTTCGCCCTGCTACAGCTGCAGGTTCTCACATGAGAACCTACAGTCCATATTTAACACGCAACGGTCATTAGTCCGCTGCCTCCCTAACCTTTCGCCATAATTTCAATCTCCCGGTCTCATGCGCGGGCAGGGGGCGGGATTGCATGCAAGCACAAAATAGTGCTTGTGTGCAATGCCGAATTCCAGCAGCAGAATTGAGCCCGCCAGAGGCTAGCTGCAGCGGACAGGGGCGCACATACGCACTGTAGGCAACAATGTAAAAAATCAAATCTGATTATAACTGATTACTATAATTGTACACAAATAAAAAAATACACTGGTAAATGAAAAAACAGCAATCAGAGAAATAAATGATAAATGACAGAAAATCAATGACTCCACTGTACAATTACAACAGTCTGTAAGTAACTAGCAAGCCCACTTAAAGGGACAGTCTATTCCAAAACACACTTTCATTATTCAAATAGAGCATGTCATTTTAAACAATTTACCAATTTACTTTTATCACCAATTTTGCTCTGTTCTCTTGGTATTCTTAATTGAAAGCTAAATCTAGAAGGTTCATATGCTAATTTCTAAGCCTTTGAAGGCCGCCTCTTAGCTCAGGGAATTTTGACAGGTTTTTACCACTAGAGGGTGTTAGTTCATGTGTTTCATATAGATAACACTGTGTTCATGCACGTGGAGTTCCTAGGAGTCAGCACTGATTGGCTAAAATGCAAGTTTGTCAAAAGAACTGAAATAAGGAGACAGTTTTCAGAGGTTTAGATACAAGATAACCACAGAGGTAAAAAAATGTACTGTATTAATATAACTGTTTAGGTTATGCAAAACTAGGGAATGGGTAATAAAGGGATTATCTATCTTTTAAAACAATAAATATTCTGGTGTAGACTGTCCCTTTAATGCTGCTCTGAAGTATAACAACAAATAAGATATTAAGTGTTCTTTGTGTACTGCATCTATTACACAATCAGTCTGCTGCGCCCATAGTTTCGGCAATCTTCAATTGCAACAAAAAACAAACACAGTTACATATTTAAAGTTAGGTTGCTAATGAAATGATATATGATACTTAAAGTAAATAGTGATGATTTGCATCTAAAAGCACTAGGCAAGTGTTTGTTATAGTGATTTACTGAATTAAAGGGACATACACCGCAGTAAGATAATGTGATAGAGATTTTTTATTATTGCACTTTTTTTTTGCATAACTATGGGATTGATTCCAAAGTTTCTAATATTGTCTCCTGATTGTCAGATGATTTGGGACGCGTGTTTTTTTAGTGACTGCAGTTCAGAAAAAATCCTACAGCCGGTAACAAGTTATCACTTGAAAAGTTCATGATTGGAATCGAAACTGGGAGTCCAACCAAAACTGACATATTTAATGGCCCTTGCACACCTCTTAAGGTTACATTGCAGCGAAATCACTTGCACAATTTTCCAATTTGGTAAGACTACATCTGAAATCAAAAAGAAAACTACGGGTTTCTATTAGAAGAAAGTGGCTGCAACTTCTAAACCAGGATTTTCTTACACAATAAACGGTGAGACTGCTCCACTGCAATAATGAAGTTGTACAAATCTCGGGCTTTCAAACAGGATTGCACCTTTGTGCATTCAAAAGAAACCTTTGTGACCATGCTTTCAAAGGGGATTTCACTCATGTAGCCACACATGGTTTCTGTCTTTTCAGTCAGGAAGGCGTGATCCCGTTTCAAAGTCCAGTGACAAAGGCAGTGGCACGTTTACTTTTGCAATGCCAGTCATGAAGGCGCAATCCCGTTTTAAAGCCTGTCTGTAAATAAGACTGACAATAAAGACATAGTGCAAGTGTGAATTAGAAACCAACATCTACATAATATAATATCTAGATGTTGGGGTACTGATTTCTGGTTTCTCACTTTTCTTAAATATCCCCTTAGCTGTACAGGACATCCTGTATTATACATATAAATTGACATATACATATGGACTATATATATATATATATATATATATATATATATATAAATTTACATATAGACTTTACATATACATATACATTTGGACTACATATATATATATATATATATATATATATATATATATATATAAATTTACATATACATATGGACTACACATATACATTTACATATACATATGGACTATACACACACACACACATATATATATATATATATCAATTTACATATAGACTATATATATCAAGACAAACAAGGAGAAGGTGGCAAAGGGTAAACTGTAGTAGGTCATTTTTCACCTTCCAGGCTTCCCTGCAGCAGCCCAAGATAATATCAAGACAAACAAGAAGAAGGTGGCACTCAAATATATAGCAATCCTTTATTCACAGAGCAACGTTTCAGGGCTCCTGCCCCTTTCTGAAGCTTAAGGAGATCATGTATTATCTTGAATCTTGTTTCCAAAGTTGAGAAAAGTGAATAAACTATTGAGTTGTTCTTCTAAGTTGGCTACAACACAGACAGCTTGACAGGTACGGTTCTAGTAACAAATGCCACAACAGCACTGCTGCTTCTTCTGGTAGCTGGCCTCAAATCAAAAAGTTGTGCTGAGAAGCTGGTCTGTCAATTATCTTAAAAGGACAGTACACACCTTGAGATTTTAATATAAAAGGTTAGTTAAATACAGTCAACCAACTTTCATTATTTATGTTGCCCCCTTTTCATGCAATCTAGCTCTGAAATTTGTGTCTTTTTTTATTTTCAGAAATGAAAAAAAGCACATTGCAGATTTCTCAAGGACAACTCTGCTACATATATTTCTCTATCTAATTGGCTTTAATAGATAGGAACTGCAAAACAATGTACTTTTTACTGACAATAAAATGGATTGGCTACTCCAAATGAGGCAAGGGGTGGGTGGAGATGTTTTTTTTATTTTTTATTTAAACTTTATTTAAAAAAACAAATCCATATCAATATATGCATTGATCAATTACACTTTTAAAATAAGTTCCAGAGCCTGTTTGCAAAAATTGCATACATTTAACTTAGAAAGTCCATTAAGTAAGTTGAAAAAGAAAATGTATGCTACAAGCTGTTTTATTTGGTAAATAATTTAATCATATCAGTGAAGTTGAGTTAAACTGGTTCTATTTAACCAGTAACTTAATTATCTTTTAAAAATATCCTATTACTTTTATTTCTTCTTCATGATAAAAAATGAACATTCAGTTAAAAAATGTTTAAAAATGTTTATTAATTAAAAAAACCTAAGCATGTGCAAACAAGTCATAATAATTTCATCCTATGAGTTTGTCTTTTTTCTGTTTTGTTTTTCTTTTTAAAACATTAATTTTCAGACACACAGGTTGATCACAATAGTTAATAAAAACATCAAATTATTTATCTACAAAAATCTTCCTAGACTTTAGAGGTGTTTTTTTGTTGATAATAATTAGATACGTTTTTCTAAAGGATTGTGGTCAGCCACACAATAAATAAAAAGTGACTTAAACAGGAAAACAGCTAATCTAACAGATTTGTTCATGAAATTGTTCCTTTGGTGTGTGAGAAAAAAACTGAGTTTTGATGACCATGGTAACATCACATTTTAAGGGTTTCCAAATTCAAAGCCATTTCAACGTATTAGAAAACAAAAGTTGTAAGCTCATCAGGGCAAGAATTTATAACCATATATTTATATAAAAGTCATTTCTAATACTGATCCCATTCTTATCTATCAGAGTTCTAGAGCAACTGTTGCATTTTTCAGGATTTACAAATTTAAAGCCATTTCAACCTATTAGAAAACTCCAAAATAACCCCTTATCACAAGATTTTCAGATGTGTTCAGGCATGGTAACAACCTTTTCCTCTCAAGGGCAACATTGAACAGTGTTATTTCAATTCATTAGAACAAAATGTTTGCAACAGCTTTTTCCTGAAAATCTGAACTTTTGATACTCAACAGCTTTGATCATTAAAAACCCATTTTGGTCTGTTTAGAGCTACACATTTTGGTTGTTAGTATTTTATGTTTTTTGTTTTTTTTCAATGTTAAAGTTTTTTTTGTGCCTGCTGAAATCACATTTTAATAAAACAAATATATATTTAGTTAAAACTATTGCTCATATTACAATGCTAAAATGTGAAACTTTTACTTATATTAAATATGGCAATCACAGGTTTATCACCATCATGGAATTGTTAATTATTGTTGCACTTATAATGAAATGATTAGGATCAGCTGCATTAGGCCATCATCATCACCTATCGGAATCAATTAGCTCTCTTGTTTTGCTTTGAATGTGTGTCTCTTGCTTATGTGAAGGTTTATGTATATGCCTGAAAAATACCTTTTTTAGTGGAATAGAATGGCTTATAAAAAGGCAAACAAAAATATTTATATACCTGAGTTTTAATACAATGCTTTTGCACATGAATTCTGAGGATTGGAACATTGAGAGATGAAAATATACAATGATCAACAAAACTCAGTACAAAAGGTAAATACACAAATAATCTAAGATACCCCACCAAAGCCTTATAAAACTAAAAGGATTTCAGAGATGTTAAAGAATTAGTGGTAAAAAGGGTATTTCATTTGTAGCATTTTGAAGAAAACCAAGGTTACATTAATGGGGTTTTTTTTTACACAGAGCAAGAGGTGTATATGTATTTTTATCATATGTGCCCAATGTATCATATTGTACAAATACAGTATATACATCCAAATGTCCAAAATCCATTGTTCTCATATAGCGCTGTCTTAGAAAATGTACCAAGAATACAATATGGATACTACTGGTAGAACAAATTATAGAGTTATAATTATGTAATATTTACTATGATACTGTAGGCAGTAATTAAGGTTGAGATTGCATAATATTGCAGCCTTCCATTTATTACCATGAATATCCTTTTTTCCTTGTACTAAAATGACAAGAGGACTGATAGTGAAAATGTGTATTGTTTCCTAATTTAAAAAAAAAAAAAAAAAAAAAGTATTACAATGTAATAACTGAGAAGAATGTGCTGCTTGGAAAAAGGAAGAGCGCTAATAAACTATCTGCTGTCATTCTTGGCTAAGTGCCAGCCACTCTCTCAAATGATAAACTAATACTGGATGATTACTTTAGTAATTAAAAAAAGATTGATTTGTTCTGAAACTCAAGAAACTGTAATTATGCTAATATTGTAGCCTTGTTTCTATGGCAACATAGGTAATTGCTTTAATATGCAATATGCAGCAAGGGGTGGTCTCATTTATACGTTTGTGGATTTATTATCAAAATATACATTTATTTAAAAAGAAGTGCAAATAAACTAGTATGACATTTGAATAATCTATCTTTTTAATGGATATTAGATGTGATATGAGATTTGGTTGCAGGCCCAATGTAACTAGCAGAGAAGTGTAATTGCCAAGGGTTAATTGGTCAATGATGAGCCATAGTTAGGGTTAATATACTAGCAGATAGTCTACGAAAATCAGATAGCCCATCTAATATATAGGGATAATATTAGTAACTAACTACAATATAATATGGCACATCAGCATGTAAATGCATTTCCTACATATTGAGTACCAACCTGTCTTGCTGCTGATTTTAGAGCTTCATTCTAGGTTAAAGTTGGTATATTAACCAATTTTAAAGGGACAGTGTACTGCAAAATAGTTTCCACTTAATGTGTTTAAAATAATGTGCTATAGCAGCTGTAGAGTTTATAATGTATGGGAAATGTGTTAAGGTATATTTTTTATATTAAATAGCTGTCTATATGTGTGTACATATGCATTTGTATGTGTATATATGTATTTACAGACAGATATACACATATAAACACATAAATTCATATGTACACATATATAGACATATACACAAGTGCATTGGAGCCCTTTGCAGTCAAGTAGCTGAAAACATATAAAAACCATATTTATCCAATATTCATATTTAATAAAGTTTTTATTTATTTAATGTAAATATTTATACAATATGTTCTAATTAGATATTCCTATATATATCTGTATATATCTATACCTATATATAAATATATAGGTATACTATATATTTTACCTAAAAACCATATATATATATAATGTGTGTGTGTGTATTTAGGAATAAATAGAACATATTCTTCTATGTGAAGAACATTGGAATGTGAAATAATATTTCATGTCAGGTACAGCACTTGAGAAAACGTGATCGGTTTGTGCGTAAGTAAGGGTGTTAGTTTTTTTACTACTTTTAATGCTGAATTGAAGTCTATGGTGGAATACGTTAACGTGGTCGCGATATTCAAACTTTTTTCATCTTTTTGCATGCATCAGGTTAGCGCTTGTGTGAAAACTTTCTACTTTTTAACTTGTAATTTGCGCACTACCTGGTGCACGCAAAAAGCCTCCATCTTGCGAAGTAAGCAGGCAAGCGGAAGCGCAAAGTACCACTCCATATTTAATCTACCCCCAAATGTGCTGAGCATCCAGGGAGAACAGGCCTAATTACTTTATCTCTCTATGTTTACACATAATCCTCCGTATCTTTATTTCTCATTGAGACCAATATTTATAGAGAACAATGGAAAATTGATATCTGAGTATCTCTGTCTCACACCCTGCTGGGAGTGTGATTTCTTCTAAAACCACTTATCTACATAACTTTTCTAAATCCGGTAATGATTTAAATATTCAGTATAGGGGGGGACACAGCAGGCAAAATTAACTATTTAAAATGACAGTATAACAGTAAAGAGCCATTTATAAACAATTTAATACACTGCAGCAGGTAAAATGGATCATTGGAAACATATTCCCCTTCGCTGGCATCAGAACAATGCTCCAATTGGAGCCTATAGAAGCACACTCTCATCATTTGCATTGCGCCAGCTGACATTTGCATTGCGCTTAACTTGTAATACCAGCGCACATTAGCCTGCGCTAGTACTACTCAGTGCAGCGCTAATATTGCTTGTGTGTAAGCAATATTTAGCGCTCCAGTTGTAATCTGACATATATTTTTATGTAAAATATATAGTCTATTTTAAATATACACAAATGACTTATACAGGATAGAGAGAAATGTAGGAGAATGAGGCAAAAGATAGTAGTGCAACAATAAACAAGTCTGGTGAGAAAAGGGGGTGCTGATAGTGAAACAAGAGGGTCATAAATCTGTAGAAAAGTGAGAAATATAGGAGTACACTGTTATAAAACGAGTTTACCCATATCATATCATATTTAGGGAAGGCAGATGTCAGTGTGACAAGTTTTTCATTCAGTCTGTATAGTGTTAGTGTGAGAGTACTGGTGTTTGTTTTTACATAATGGCTATTTTTTTACATTTTTTTCTAACATTTTCTTATTGTGCATTCATTTAACTAAATCAACCAAATTTACAGTCTAAAGCACAACGTGTAGACACATTTAAAACTGGCAAACGAAAGCAAATACATAACAATGTTACCTAAGAATAAAATGTAAAGTAATAGATTCCTAACTCATCTGTTAGACAATACAGTACAATCCCCAGGGTATCTATATAGAAACATCAATAGATGTTATTTCTAAGGTATTCCCCTGATCCGCATAACACCAGTTAATTATTGGGATTTATTAATATAAACCTTGAAGGATAGCCTCTAATTCCAGGAGAGAGCTAAAACAGCTTTTATTGAACTTTACTTAAATATTAATAACTACCACCCCCTCCCTTGAATTGTATTGTATCTTGGGACATAAATATCAATAAACAATTACTTTTCCTGCAATACATTTGAAGGTGTATCCTTAAATAAATCAATAATTTTTCATTGACTCATTGTAACTTTTTTATTGGTTAAAAAATGCATAGTCATGTTTCTAACAGTGCCAATACGCAGAGATTTACGACTGAAAATGGTATTTGATTGATAGAACAAATTGTGCCCATTGAAGTTATTTCTGATATCAAACATTTCTATAGAACAAATAATAATTTTGCTATTTTAAATGTTAAATGTTGTACTCAAGTAAAACTTGATAAATAAAGAAATAAATGTTCAAATGCTGATTCAACAATTCAAAATTATATTTTAATGTAGATTATAATTTTGTGAGTCATTGAGCATTCAAGGTTGCAGTTGTTTGATATCCATGAGAGCAGAGTATTTTTGTGTATTTTTTGAACAAAAGATCAAAAGGTTAAACAATAAAGACAATTTCTTCACAGCCTTATTTGCTCATATTTAACAAGGGTGCCAATATTAGTGGAGGGCACTGTGTGTATGTGTGTGTCTGTGTATATATATATATATATATTTATATATATATATATATATATATATATATATATACACAGTATATATAGGTAGTGGCTTAGAAACAGGCAGAAATGTAGAAGTTTAAATGTTATAAAGTATATTAATATAACAATGTTGGTTGTGCAAAGCTGGGGAATGGGTAGTAAAGACTCTATCTATCTTTTTAAACAATAACAATTTTGGTGTAGACTGTTCCATGGCCGTATATGAAATTGTCTCTCTAATCCCATTGTAATTCTGTAAAGATTGTTGCACTCCTGATCTAACAGTTTTTTCTCAACAACTAAAAGGTGGCACGCTTTTCTCAAAACACTGCAAATACT
>CAJPDP010418213.1:0-10913 GCA_905336975.1 Bombina variegata variegata
TCACACTTCTCTTTCTGTTTAACCCCTGAATTGCTGAACTGATTTTCTGTTGCCGAATCCTGCTTGCCTGACCATTCTCGTAATTTGCCTTGTGCTGTCCTGCCTGTGGTGAGTGCCGCTCTCCTCATTTGCCTGATATTCTCTGCTCTGGGATATTCCCTATCTTTCCGGCTCGACGCCGGGATAACAAGACTACTGGCCGAGTTCGGTCTGATAGAGGAGTATCCCACAAGCCTTACAAAAACAACCTATTGTTGAAGGACAAAAATACCATTATAATATTATATAATTTCAATTAAATTATTAGACCAAAATCGAATAAGATTAATTTAATCAGAATTAATTCTGTATTAAGATTTTTTGGTAAAATGAATTAAATGAATAATTAATCTCTATATCTTGTTTAAATATTTAAATGTCCAAAAATATATAAATATCAATTTAAATTTTGGATAGGCTGTTGTGATGTTTCTACAGAATTATTTCATAAAGAATTATTTAATAAATGTTATCAGTATTATTTTATTCTGTTGAGATCAAATACTTTCATGTGGGAATATGTAGAAATAAATTCAGAATTTTATATAATTTTTTTTTTTTTACATTTTTATTGGAATTATACAAATAATACAAACATATCAGCCAGATCCCAGCAGACCTATACAGAGTCATTAGGATTTGGTATATAAACATCATACATTTACAAACTGCAGGTCTTATAAACATATAAATCGAAGATTGAAACCGAGATTTATCTGGTATATCTAGTATATTCGTCATGCCCTCCATCGCCTAACTAAGATAAAAGGTGGTTAGTCTGGGGGCCACGTCTGAAGGTAAAGTGATCATAAAAGGAAAGACCTAGTGGGCTAAAGTCTGATGGCAAAGGGCTCTCTAAATTATAAGTATTTGGACAGTACAATAGAACTTACATTCACTCTTGAAAAGAGCTCAGATTGCATATGAACAGGAATGGATATGCATCTAGAAATAAGCGAACTGTCTGACAAATTGAAGATGATAGACTCATTGGATTAGCATTCTTCCCATGTGGGGCTAGTGGGAAGAAGGGGTAATTTAGGAGGGGAGTGTAGGAGAGTTGGGGGAGGAAGATGAAGGGGAGAGAAGAAGAGAGAAAAAAAATATATATCAGAAGATTGAATCGCTCTCAGCAAGTCTGTGCAGAGAGGCCCAAATAGGCCATCTCTTCTAATCTATCCAAATCTCAGTGGCATATGGTGACAAGCTAATACGTTTACAAGTTACTGGTACATGATCCAGTCTGACCAGGTCTCCCAGTAAGACTCCATCCCATTGGTTTCATCCGGCCACAAATTTTTCCATTGTCGCAAAATGGTTCACCAAGTCACACACTCCGTTTAGGGTTGGGGGTTCTGGTTGCTTCCAGGCTCTGGCAATACATAATTTAGTAGCTGCCAGAATGTAAATGAGTAATCTCTTGGTGAACATGGGAATAGAACGTGGAAAGATGTGAAACAGTGACATTTGGGGAGTCAGACTGATTTCTATATTGAGTGATTGGAGAAGCATCTCGACGTCTCACCAGAGCGGTACCACCTTCGTACAAGACCACCAAATGTGTATGTCCATACCCAGATGGTCACAGTTCCTCCAGCATTGTGTACTGCTATTTTTGTACATCTTAGCTAGTCTCGCTGGGGTCCTATGCCATTTCAATATTACCTTTATATATGTTTCCAGAACTGTCACACAATGGAGAGTTTTTTTTGTAAACAAGATCGCTGAAGAGATCTCGCTTACCAAGATTACAATATCCAGTTCTCTGCACCAGGCCTTTATCTGCCAGGGAGGTCTATTGACTGGTCCTTAAAAAGAGCTGCGTAGTGGAAGGACAAAGGTCTAACTGTGGCCTTGCTCTGAACCCACCTCTCCTCCCATTTAGTCCTCTCTCTCAGAGCTGTTTTAGGAAATCCCCTAGATCTAATGAGACTCAGTACTCTGAAGCTCTCTAATCGGAACCACAGTGGGTTCTCATCAAAAGGTCCACATAGTTATGTTGCAGAAGCAAGAGCTCCCGATAGATAGAGATCAGACGTGTGGTGGACTCCCTTCCTATTCCAAAAATACAAATGAATATTTGGAGAGTTCCATAGTAGACCTCCCATACCATGGATGGGGGAGGGATGTGGGGAAATTTCAGTGTGATGGCGGAGGTCATGCCAGATATTAATGGCCTGTTTGACAATGGGGTTATCAATCCTTTTACTTAAGTTCATATGTTTAGGTACCCAAATAGCATCTCTTAGGTTTAATCCTAGAGGTAAGGCCTGCTCCTCAAGTCTATACCATCCCGGTTTCTCAGTTATCAATCCCCACACGGAAATGTGGGTGAGTCTTGCCGCCTCATAATATAGTTATATGTTGGGGAATGCAATACCTCCACTGGAAAATGGCCTTTGAAGAGTTCTATATGCAACTCTCAGAATTGTATTCTTCCACACATAGTGTAAGAATGCCTTATGGATTTGTTGAAGGATTTTATATGGGACATTGATTGGTAAGCACCTGAACAAGTACAGTACCTTTGGAAGGAGGGACATTTTGACCGTGGCCACTCTACCGAGCCACGAGATTTCCTGATGGTCCCACTTCAACATTAGGGACCCAACCTCCAAAAGCAATTTGTCAAAGTTGATTTTCACTACCGTGTCTAAAACTCCACTTAAAATCACTCCGAGATGAGTTAAGTGGCTGTCCGACCATTGAAAATTAAATCCTCTCTGTAAAACCAGGAACTGATCTGCCATAAAATTAAGGGCATAGGCTTCCATTTTTGTGATGTTAGACTTGTAGTAGCTAAGTCTGCTGCAGAGATTAACTAGACAAAACACTGCCGGGATTGAGGACCCTGGATTAGTCAAAAGCAGTGTAACATCGTAAGCAAATAATACGATTTTTTCTTCATGAGTAGGATATAGGACTCCAGAAATCTGATCTGATCGTCTAATGGCCTGGGCAAAAGGCTCCATCACCAGTGAAAATATTAGGGGTGAAAGGGGACACCCCTGCCTAGTTCCATTTGAAATATTAATTTCCGGGGAGTAAAAACCGGGACCTCTGATTCTCGCATATGGCGATGAATAAAGTATTCTAATGGCCGAAATTATTTGGGAAGGGAAGCCAAAAGTTTTGAGAACCTCCCAAATGAACTACCACCTGACCCTGTCAAAGGCCTTTTCGACGTCTAACGACAGGGCCACCAGTGGGGTCCCAATTCTGGTCGCATCTGAGAATACAGATAGTAATCTCCATGTGTTATCTGGCCCTTGATATCCTTTGTTGAAGTCTACTTGGTCCACCTGTAAAAGAGAAGGTAAGAGGTTAACCAGTCTATCAGCTAGGAGTTTGGAGTAGAGCTTAGTGTCCACATTAATAAAGAGATTGGACGATAGCTGCTGCATAAAGAGGGATCATTGTCCGGTTTGAGAATAGTAATTATTGAAGCCTCTAGGTTTTCCCTCAGTATTTTGCCATCCAATTTGATTTAATTAAAAAGAGGGTGTAAGACTGGTACCAATTGCTTTAAGAACTTTTTGTAAAAAGTCCCAGGGAAGCCATCAGGCCCCGGGGCTTTATTGTTTTGGAGGTTTCTGATCACCAATGTGACCTCCCTGTCTCAAAATGGTTCCAACAGGGAAATCCCATCCTCTTCTGAAAGCGTGGGAAGGTGAAATGTTTGGAGAAACTGAGAGATCTCCGTTACTGTAGCTGTGTCTGGTGACTCATTTCTGGCAATATTATACAGATTATCATAGTAAGCCGCAAATGCTTTCCCAATATCAGCCGGTGCATAGACCCTCTCACCTTTGTGAACGATATACGGAATTCTAGCTGCGGCTGCTCGATTCTTAAGCTTACTAGCCAGCAAGGAATCAGCTTTATTGCTCTTATGGTATAGAAGCTGTTTGAAGGTAGACAGAGCTTTTTGAATTCTATTGAGTTCAAGTTCCTTAATCAGGCCCTTTATATGCGTGATTTCCTCAGAGCATTGTTGAGATGTTTTTTTTTTTCTGTTCTGACATTCTACTGTTCTCAGTTCACACATTAATTTGTCCAGAGGAGCACTAGTCTGCTGGCACATTGTAGCTACTTTGGAGATGCATATCCCTCGTATATATGCTTTCAGCGCTGCCCATCTGATTTGGTGAGAGGTTTGACCTTCCTGGTTCACTATTAGGAACTCATGGATTTCCTTCCGAAGGTTCTGTATAAACAAGGAATCCCTCCAAAGGAATTTAGGGAATTTCCAGGATGGTTTCACATAGGGTAGGTCCGTGCTTTGAATCTTAAAAGAGACTGCATCATGATCACACCAGACACAATAATGAATTCTAGATTCTTTAATTGAGTTCAGGGTCCACGAATCAACAAAAAAGTAATCCAGACGGGAATATGACCTATGTGAGGCTGAAAAATAGGAAAAGTCTCTCGACTCTGGGTGACACGCCTGCCAGACATCATATAGAGAATGCTGGAATATTAAATTCTGAAACTTAGGGGCTATTGAGGTAGTAAAGGAGTCTAGAGATTTTTGGACAGGAATTCACTTATCCATATGTGGATCCCAGACTAAATTAAAAATGTCGCCTAGGATCAGGGTTCCCTGCTTCAACCTATCCACTGTGGCAAGGATTTTTTTCAGGAACGCTACTTGACCTTGATTTGGAGCATAGATATTGACCAACGTATACAATTGATTGTTCAGTTTACAGATCAAGATAAGGAAGCAACCCTCCTCATCTCTCTCCTGATGTACGAGATGGAAGGTCACATTTTTATCAATCAAGATAGAGACTCCCCTAGTTTTGTCTTTGTAAGTGGAGTGATAGACTTCTGGAAACTGAGGAAACCTAATAGTCGGAATATGGGAGGTCGCCCAATGGGTTTCCTGGAGGAAAGCCAGATCACTCCTCTGAGTCCAGAGGAAATTTCTTAATAGACTGCGCTTGCTGGGAGAATTCAAACCCTTTGTGTTTAAGGTAAGAAAACTCAACGTTGCCGCTTGGGCCATTTTATAGGAAAAAAAAAAGGGAGGGGAGAGAAAGGAAAAGGGGAGATGCTAAGTCTTTGAGTGAGTCAGACAGCTGCTTTACGAGTCTGGGTTAGAGAAGAACCTTAGAAGGAACCAAGGTTTACTCACTCTCAGCAATCATCCAGAAATAATATATCACGTATAAAAGGGAAATGGAATTCTAGAATCTGTGTTCTAATGTTTACTGTGTAAATTTATGTTTCATGGGGGGTTTGGAACTTGTGTTTTTCTTCTTAAAGTTAGCCAGTGTATCCGGCGGTCAGGGGAACAGAAAGTGGCCGAGTATTTACTACCCAAGCTGCACCTGGTTGGTAGGGGGAGGGGGATTTAATTAATTAACTTATCCAAAACTAGAAGCATGGGTTGGAGGGGTTCAATGACAAGGAACCTTCACACCATACAAGTATAAGATACTCTACAAAGTGTCCTATGTGAGGATTATGGGATATTTGGGGTCAAGAAAAACTAAGGGCACAGATAATGGGGAGTCACATTAATCTGACCTAGTATGTTCTGAAGAGGGAATCTTGGGAACTGAAATGGGGAAGTCTCCTATTGGGGGCTATACTGAGGGACTTTCAGGGACATAGTAAATTTACACTCTAGAGGGGGTCCTAGAGGGGAGTGAAAGAAAAGAAGGCTAGGGAATGGTATTAGATAGGATTTGAGTGGAAGAAAATAACCTTATACTTAATAGAGGGCGCCGCATGGGACTCCAGCAAAAGAACCATAGTGCGCCTTTTGTCTTAAACAGATAAATAAGACATAGCAACAAATATAACGAGGCTCGTCTAATTTGCCACATCAGGGAACAGTAGCCTATATAAGGGTCTCACTGTGGCTGTAGCAATCCTGAATCACACCACTGTATTCCCCGCTGTGGCAACACAGAACAGCATGTAGAAAAACATAAAACAAAGGAACATAACAATATTGATATAAGTGCTCGAAAGTCAGAGTATTTCACATGAAGATATTACTTTTGGTCTGTCTTGCTGCAAGAAGGGTCAAACGGCTACTTTTAGCCTCAATCCAGGCCTGGACAAACTATCTCCATTAACCTGAGACCAGTCATGGCAACCAGACAGAACAAGACACTTGAACTTGTATAATGACAGAACAAGCATACCCAGTCAAAATTAGAGATATTTGAACATAAATGAAGGCACTTTATCTATGGTCAGCTATAGTGAAAACCCTGAGAGACTGTGGCCACACCACTAGCATTTGGTACAAAAGTAAAATAAAGCAATAAATGTGTGTTCAAAGGGAATTAAATAACCTTTTACTTTATGGAAAGCTGGGCATGATATCAAAGTAAAGGAACACAATTGCAACTTAGCAGCACAAAAAACTATATCTAATGTTGATATAAGCATATCAAATTAAAGCTAGACGTACCTAAACATAAGTAAGGGCATTTTATCTATGGCCAATTATAGTAAGGGCTATGGAAAACTAAAGCACTCTCGTTAGCATTAAGTACAATAATAATATAGAATAATAAGTATGTATTCAAAAGGTGTTGAATAGCTTTATATTTTAAGGGAAACGTGGCACAGAAACAAAATAAAAGAGCCATGTTATGTCATTGTTCTTGAGCACAAGCATAGGGTACAACCATAAAGATAATAAGCTCATCTTGTTTGCAATACTAGGAAACCGCAGCCTATAAATAGGCTTCATTGTGGTTATATCAGTCCTGGATCACAGTACTGTAGTCCCTGTGGTAGAAAGATAGAACAGCATACAAAAACCATAGAACCAAGTAATAAAACAGTATTCATATGTGTGACTAGGAGTTAAAATAATTCTCCCAGAGATAGTATTGCTGGTCTGCCCTGCCACCCGGAGAGTCGAACTGTTTCATTCAGCCTTAACCTAGACTAGGAGAAACAACTTGCAACAAACCAGGACGGCAAAACGGTGCAGCACATTAGGCCTTGTATAATAACAATATGAACATAGTTAACCAAAACTAAGCATATTTAAACATAAATAGGAGTATTATAGCTATATCCAACCAGAATAGGGTTGGCAATAGTTTAAAGCCTTCACACCAGTAATTAATATAATTGTCACTCACATCAGTAGCTATGTGTTTAAAAGGGTATGCTTAAGGGATATAGCAACAATCTTAGTAATGGAGTTCCTAGCCTGTAATAGTTGGCTTCTATTTATGTCTCTCATTCTTCTTGCTTAGGGCGGAGACCCCAAAGACCCCCCCCAATAGCAGGGTCCTCCATTATATGGGGTATTCGCTTACGCAGCTTTGGACAGTCTCTGTTAAGAACACACATAGGAACTCCTATCGTATAGCAGAGTCTCAGTTCAGAGAGACCCTCAGGAAGGTTGGGGACATTCTTTGTAAGCATTGCTGGAAACAAGTCTAGAACAATTACAATGTCTCTTAGGATAAAAGTCCTAATAATTCACTTAGTAATGTAGATAAAAACAGTGTGAACAAACCTACAAAGAGAAAAAAGCAACAAAAAGGCATTTCCCTCCCCCTCCCCCAAAAATAGAATACTTATCATCTTGAGCTTGCAGGTCATTCAGGGTCTAAGGTATTCGCCTCACTTGGAAGCAAATTTGTGGAGCTTGTAGGATCCAGTAGTGGAGTAAGACTCCGAATGGAGTAGCCCTCTTCTGGATTGTGAACTGGGATAGGTTCGGAAAGACCTGTATGCTCTGAAACCGGTCAGGAAGGGCGGGATTAGAGAACATTGCTTTAGTGATCTGCTCCTTATAAGTAAAAAAATGGAAATGGCAATAACATCTCAAGGTTTTTCAGCTGAAACATTCCTACCTCTAGGAAGCCTGTGAACTCTGTCTAGCAAATTTTCACTAGGGAGCTGTGGAGATTTTAGGTAACCACAAAATTCATTGAGGAAGGGCTCTAGATCTTGGGGTGAGATCTCCTCAGGGATCCCCCGAAATCTTAGATTATTGTGGCGGGAGCGGTCTTCAATATCCGCCATCTTAGCCTCCATTGTGACAATCATATCTACCACTATTTGTGAGTGGTTGGAGAGGTTGGCTTGCTCCACCGCCAAGTCCTCTTGTTTCTGCTCCAGAGTGTCAACTCTCTCACCAATCGCTCCTATATCTTTACGCAGGTCAGCCACAGAGCTCTTAAAAGTTTTAGTGAGAGAGTTTTGCAGATTGTTCAGCTTCTGGGTAAGTGTAGCTACTATTTCTGATGCCATGGATCTGAAACTGTTTGGGAACACTGATCTAATAAAGCTCTCTCTGATGGGGGGTTTGTTTCTGGATCCCCTATACCAAGTGGTTTCTCCTGCTGAGTCTTGGGTTTGAAGTCGTCAGCTACAGATTTTTTATATTCGTCGTGGTTTGCGGTCCTCCTCTTGGACCCTTGTGGCATGTTAGGAAATCCACTACTCAATAGCCTCTACCAAAATGTACTGTATACAGGAGCTCCAATATGTATATGCTTGCCCAGGATGACAATGACTATTTAGTCACATGCAACTTGAATCTTGACTATACTTTAAAGGGACTTAGAATACCCTACTAATCCCCTGACCACCGGAATCTCATGGCCATTACATCTGCATGTTTAAGAAACTTTCACCATCAAAGGGAGACAGCATGATAAACACCCGGACCTTTTTCAAAGATCAGTTTGATATAGGGCCTCTTTGTAGCAAAATGTCCCCTAGAAATGGCCACTGACTCTTGTATAAAACAATCTCCCAAGTGGCCTACTACATGGTCCTATAAACAGGAGTAAGTTTTCAGTGTCAGAGTAGGAGCAATTATTGTTTCATCCCTAGTAATGGATAGTAATATGAAAGAAATGGGGGAATCTATTGGTGCCCCTATCCGTTAATATTTCAGTCTCAGTAGCTCTATCAGGTCTCCCCACTGTGTGTGTGGACTTGATTGTATATTTTCCTTGTGTTCACTATTTATCTCTTTCCCCTTTTGCTGCTTTAGTTTTACTAATTATGTGGATCTGCCTCCCATGTATGGGACTCAGTCCCTCTTCTGCTGCTATATCTTAATATAATTGGCAGTTCAGTGTGTGTAAAACTGGACTCCGGTATGGGCCACTAGTACAGGTGGGGAGGACAGTATTCCCTGTTGGTCGGTATAAGGGCCTCAAAGTCCATGAGGGATATTAAAGCAGGGCTAGTATGGAAGTCGTTTATGCAGAGGGGTCAATGTGTGGGTATGAAGATCTTACCCTCTGTATGCAGACGTAGATTGAGACTTGTTTCTGTGTCGGATGTTCTATAAGCTGCTACAGATCAGGCGGGCAGCAGAAAAGATCGGAGGTCTCCACTACCGTCTATCAAGACTCCACACCGGTAGGTTGTACAGGCAGATGTTACGATTCAGGATTAGTCTCAAGGGCAAGTAGTACTGCCGAGTAGAGGTGGTACTAATCGTGATCGGGTATGCCGGCAGACCACGCGGGGATCAGTGCGTCTAAGGACCAGTCTGTCTCTGATACCTCTATAGTGATGTCGGGTGTCACTTTAATACTCTGGAATGGAGCCCCGACCCTCCGGAGTGTAGCGACACAGCAGCCACAAGTCTCCTGGCCTCAGGATAGATGGGGTAGTATCGTGAGTGCTGTTACCTGATATTAGAGTTCCCAGTCACAAAGCACTTTTTTCCACCGATTAGGAGTTCGGATCTCCTTTTCCTTTAGGACCCCTTAAGTTCTTGAAGGTATAATAGATAAATACAGCTAGTCTAACTTAGCAATCAGTCCAATTTTGAGAGGTTTATGGTATAAAGTGAGGAGCTCCCACAAAACACGTCTTCTCAGCTTGACGGTTAGCTCCACCCCCTTTTTTATATACATTTTTAATTTTTATATTTTTTGTAGAAAAGTTTTTTATATAGAAAATTTTTATAAAGCGATCTTTTACATAATTTTTTTTTTCACAACACAACTAATTATTTGTAAGTATCTCTATGTGTGTCCCCTTGTATAAGATGGTAAAAGATAGGACCATTAATGAAATCTATAATATAAATATTTTATAGTTGTTTTAAAAGTTCGGAAATCACCTAACTCTGTATTGTAACCTAGTCAGGTAGAATTACTAACTTTTCAAATATTAATTTTGGATAATTTCAACATTTGTCAGTAATATCTGTATGAAGGTTGAAAATAATATATTATTATATAGAATTGGGTTAACTATATATATATGGATTGACTAGTATGTCCCTTTAAATAATTGGTACACCTTTAACAAGCATTGCTTATAAGGCATGTAACTGTAATCAATCCTGAGCTTGAAAAATAAATTTGAAACGCGTTGCTCAGTGTACATTCAGCTTCCGTTTGGAACACACCTGCTGTAATCAGCACCTTTGCTACAAGCAGTTAGCTGTGTTTGGTGTGGCCTACATTTAGTAATGTCTCCCAGCCAACGTATTTGATCCAATTGCCAGAATATATTTGTCATTTTTTCCTGTGTGTTATAGAAGAAAATTTACACCTCAGACTTCGTTCACACTGTGGATCTACGCCGGATAAAGCAAACCTAAATGTGAGTACGGATATACTCTTAAGCGTCATTGCTGTAGACACTGCATTAAGGAGTTCCTCTTTCCTATTAACAGAACCTGTTGGCAGTTGTTCTGAGGGATTTCATCAGAATCTAAAGGCTCCGGATTCGGCTCCCATTTATACCGGAACATACTTTCCACCATTGATCAATTTTGTATACTGAACTTTTCATACGATATCTATTGAGTTTAATGTTTTTATAATATGCTGTTTTTAATTGTATTCATGTATTAATTGTATTAATTGTATTCATGTATTAATTGTATCAACTTATTAGCACTTTTT
>CAJPDP010418267.1:0-13954 GCA_905336975.1 Bombina variegata variegata
TGCTCAGTAGGATCTGGTGACTCCAAAATTGTAAATATAAAAGACAAAAGTAAATTGGAAAGTTGTTTAAAATTACATGCTGTATCTGAATCATGAAAATTTAATTTAACCTGAGTGTCCCTTTAAGTGAATAGTTATGTTGCAGCCCTTCTATTAAAAAATAATATGGTCCTAAATCCTAACTGAAGAGATAATTCACTATTGTAGGTGCTTCTTATATAGTTCCTTGTGTAGGTTGCCAAGACAAATATAAAAATGTGTGTCTGTACACATAAGGTAAGAGGTAAATAAATTAAATGCCCAAACATATACACACAAGAAATTCTAGGACTATATACTGTATATATATTCAGGTTCAGAGAGTGAAGAAACTACAGGTACTAATCCAGTCCCAGACGAGTCCACAGGGATTATAACTCGCTAAAAAAACTCATCATGAAGAGAACCGTCACAAGGAGAGGGGGGTATAAGAAAAAAAACTCCCATCAGACCACAGAAATGATAAAGGGGGATATTGTGGTGAACTTAAGCAGCCACCCCTTCAGCACAAGTGCTGACCAAAGGACTCACGTTTATACCCACTTGCAGGACTGACCATTTTGACATGTTTATTATGGATGTCAAGAAATTTCAAAGACAATTAAAGTTAAAGGCGAAATTTGTCACAAGTAATCAGGATCAAAAACATTTCTGCAAAAAGTCCCCGTATGACCCTAGTTCAAATAACTCCAGTATTAAGACATTCACCAGGCTCACTTTAAGTGAGTTGGAGAAATTGGTGAAACTACACCAACAGGATACCTTCAACAATTTTACCAAAGATGAGCGCAAGGCATTGAAAATGCTGACAGAAGACAAAACTTTGATCATATGTGATGCGGATAAGGGAGACGCTGTGATGTTAATGGACTATGTGGATTACAAGACAGAGATACTGTCACTACTTATGGATCAGACAACCTATCGTGAAACTCCAAAATGACCCTACATCTGGTTTTAAAACCCAGATTGATCAATATTTATTGGCAGCATTACAACAAGAATTTTTTAGTAAGGGATACATTTGCTTTCCTAAATGTCCCCTTCCCTCAGACACCAGTGTTTTATATACTACCAAAAATCCATAAACAACTAATTAAACCTCCAGGGAGACCCATTGTCTCCGCTATTGGGTCAATCCAACAGCCCATTGCAACATTTGTGGATTCTTTTCTTCAACCATTTATCAAGAACATGCCCACATACCTGAGGGACTCTACCATGCTATTGGATCTCATTTCAACATAGGATACAAGTAATGAAGGGGACATACTGGTAACGCTCAATGTCCCAAGTTTGTATACAATCATCCCCATGCTGAGGGTCTTCTGGTCATTCGACTTCAGCTGTCAAGATACCCCTATGTGGGACCACTCTACAAGCTCTTGCTTTTTCTGATTGAATTGCGTTTAACCAGTAATTATCTTCATTTCGAACACCAATTTTTCCTCCAACTGACAGGCACGGAGGTGGGGTCCAATGTGGCCCCATCATATGCGAATCTATATATGTGGGTGTTCGAGGAATTCGAAACCCATCTGTTCAAAGATAAGAGGATCAAATTCTTCAAAAGGTATATTGATGGCCTGTTCCTAATTTGGACAGATAATAAGCAGGATCTTAACGCTTGGTTTATGGAACTGAATACCACCAATGCTGCACTGAAATTTAAAATGCAGAGTGACTTGTCATAAATTGACTTTTTGGATGTATGGCTGTACAAGAAGGATGAGAAATACAGTCAACATTGTACCGTAAGGATACTGATCGCAATGCCTTATTACACTACACAAGCTGTCATCCCCCTGCACTTAAGAGAGCACTCCCTAAATCCCAGTTACAGAGGGTCCTTCAAAATAACACAGAGAGTCTGAACAGGGACACCCAACTAGGGGAGATGGGGCACCGTTTTCAGCAGCGGAGCTATCCATACAAACTCCTGAGGGAATAAGGTGAAGCCCTGTTGGGCTCTTCAACAACTGAACGAGAGAAAGACACAGAAAGAATGACTTTCATCACTACCTATATAGGGGACAAGAAGGAGATAAGAACGGCTCTTCAGAAAAATTGGGGAATTATCAGTTCAGAGCCTGTACTACCTTTGGTTAATAAGCCCCCACCTCGAATAGGATTCATACGTACCAGATCCCTACAGGACTTCCTATTAAAAACAAATCCACAACAATGCTACACCAGATCCACCTGGTTGGATACAAAGAAATCGGGTGTTTTAAGATGCCTGGGTTGTAACACATGTTGTGGAGGTCTTCACATCCCTATAGAAGGCAAAGTTATAAACACAAGTACCGCTTGACGTTTACTAATACTACACATATTGTGTACCTTCTTCACTGCACCTGTGGTCTTTACCTGTGACAATTTGCACACATGCATGGCGAACCACCAGTATGCTATCCGCACTGCAATCAACAAAGGGTCCTCTGATCAACCTGTTGCTAGGCACTTTCAAGAACTTAATCACAATGTGATGGACTAAAATATACCATCATAGACCATGTCCCCCCTATGAACAGAGGAGGTGACCGCAACAGGTTGTTACTACAAAAGGAAGTGAGATGGACCTATATCTTAGATACTTTGGTCCCTCGAGGACTAAATACACACTTGGACTGGCATGCATTCCTATAAAGGGTTATATCAGCCCTGGTTTACTAAGTTTAATATAATGAGAGTATCAGATAATAAGAGCACCATCAATCTAATGAGAGTACCATTGATCTAATGAGAGTACCATTGATCTAATGAGAGTCTCACTTTACATTCCATATGGGAGTCAACGACTCCCTCTGTTTTTTGCCAAGTATTGTGCATTTGGTCCTTTTTTGCCTCTTTTTGATATTCATGCCTATTTCTCCATTGCCTTATATTCAGATAAATACGGTCTAATCAGTCAGTATAATTTTCGCCGTTTGTAATTTCATGTACTCCTGTTTACATATTATTAGGTTTTCTGTCCCGACAAGCTGTCAGATTGAATTGCGTGTGGTCATAGCAACAAATAATGTATGAGCTGCACATTCTGTTATTCAGTGTGAAATTCAATATGCTCAGTTTATTTTGCTGATCTATTATGTATTAGCCGTTTTTGTAAATAGCCTTTTTGGTTATATCTGTATTAAATCCAATGTTTTGTATTTTATGTTGCAGCAGCAACTGGATCCAGGTTGCCTGGGATGATGACCTCATCGTTACGGCTTGTCTACCTAGGAGAGCCTGGAGACCGGCGTCCTGGTACACTGTATATCTTGGTGGGAGAGGGTAAGTTGTTTGTTCCACTTTGTCTGAGGACGGGCTGTGTAGTACGAAAACGAGAGAGAGAGAGAATAATCATATCAAGGCTATAATCTATTTTGAGTTCACAGAGGTTAACTACAATGAACTAACTATAAGCCACAAAGGGCTGGTTAATATATAATAGTGAAAAATGATATTATCTATAATATAAATATTTCTATGCTATCCAGCCTGTGATTCACTTACTAAGATAAATATAGCAGTAGAATTAGCAGTTTAGGCAAAGTGTCTAGAAATGGTCTGATACAAATATAACAAGTTGTTAAATATACAAGGTAGCCAATATTGTAACACTCAGTTTGTATTGATTTAGAAACATACATCCATCTAACAGATGCCTTAATCAACAGCTCAGTAAGTATCAATTTCTCTAATCATATAATGTTGTATTACACTACTGTATCTGCTTGCATGATTACTATCAATCACAGTAGAAATGAGTATTAGATTTTGAGTACAGAATATCCGTGCCGAACTAGTGCCACATAATCTATAGGTAACCCACCTGCATGAGAGTTAAATTAAAAGTTAGGAGCTCCCATATGCCCCCCTGACTACTCTAACATGTTTCACCGCATTACCGCTTTTTCAAAAGGTCTATGTTCTATAATGCAAATTGAATATTAGCAAAATGTGCTTATTGTGGTGTTTTCTAAAATAAGATTTGTTCAGTAAAAGTTGTTTAACATTTAAAAGTTTAAGGAAATAAAGTCATTGTCAGAACATGTGCACAGATAATGGTTTCTGATTCTTGTTCATTGCTTTACAGACAACTTCATCTCTTGCACCTCTCGTGGTATAGGGGTAACACAGGCACTTTCTTCTAGGATCCTCCTGACAGCCTGCAAAATGTCACTTCAGAAAAAGTGCAGAGTCTGCTACAAAAAAGGAGTTAGTTAGGAAGGACATTATTAGTAACTATAGTCCTTTCTATCTCTTCCTAGCCTCTGTATCACAGACTGATTCCAAATCTGCTATACAGCATTACACTTTTAATTCAAATTACTTGTGTTCTTGAATTATTTTGTTATTCTGTATTCCTGACTTCATGGATCACCTGACTTTTTTTTCATTAAACCCAGCCACTCTAAGGTCATGATAAATTAACTACACAAAACAACTCAAAATACCCTATTTAGAAAACCCTGAGTTATTTTGTATTTATTTTTTTAATAGTTTTTTATTGAGGTTCAGTTAAAGGCTTACAAATAATAAACGTCAACACATATTAAGACAATACAGCAATAAATGGTTACAAGACTTCCAACTGATACATATTAGGATATATATATATGTATATAAAACATGAATTTATGACTTTTACATTCTTTGTATAAGAAAATGTGTGCCATAGAATTTGCATACCAACTCCATGTTATATGAGACCACTCTTGGACCCCCAAATTATATATATAATGTGTCGTTATAGTTGGTAAACTGAAACAGAAGAAGACCACTCATGGGTCTCAAATGATGAACCTTTTTTTTTAAATATATTTATAGAATAGATAACAGTCAGTATATCATGTGATATTATATATAAGACCAGCAATATATATAACAACATTATATGTAATATAGGATAGAGTTGTTGTCCTATGCTCACGACGTGAGCCCAATGGAGTATATGAGAGGGGGGAAGGGAGGGAAGAGAATGATCAAATATAAAAATGGTCAGTAAGAATATTGGTAGTGTCCTATGCTCACGACGTGAGCCCAATGGAGTAAATGGGAGGGGGGGAGTAAGGGAGGAGAATGATCAGAGATACATTGGTAGGGGGGAGGAGCAAACATGAAATCTAACAGAGCAAGGCCATAATGAAACATGAAGAGTGTAAGTTTAAGATCGGATTGGTAAGGGAAAACATCACCATTGGGTCTATCTGGTAAAAGGACTTATGTAGTATTAGTATAGTATCTCCCCTCAGGGGTTATTGTCACCACTGGATACAGACAGGTAAGGGGAAGTGCATATGACCCGCTCATAAATGCTGAGCGGGAAAGGGTGAGGGGAGATACCGGCGGCTGAGAAATGTTATGGGAGCTGATAGCATTATAAACCATGTTTATTAGGTAGAAAAATAACTAATATATCTACTGTCTTGGCACATATGTCTGTTAGTACTAAGTGCATAGGTATGTTCATTCTGCCACCCCCTATACCCTATCCAATAAGCAGATATAGCTATAGCTATAGTTATGTGCTATGGGGGGGGGCGAATCTAATTTTAGATGAGAACCTTTAAGAAGGGCATCTTTTATAGCATGGGGTCATCTCACGCACAAAAATAAGATATACATGTTGACATCCTCACCATAAAGAAGATATATACATATGGGTCAATAACAATAAAAATGAACCTGAACACCCAGGTACGGGCCCTATACCTAGGCATCAGGCGGATTATTTAAGTAAGTAGTCATAGTATCAACAATCATTAGGAAACAGGGCTCAGCAGTAAATTATCTGTGGAATCTAGTAGGGTGGGCATCTTCTATTCTATAATCCTGGATAGCAACAATAAGAACAACTAAATATGATCAAGAAACTAAACAGTTCTCTCTGTGTCATCTATAGAGCACATAATGTTACAATAGGGAATTAGGTGTGATGCGCTACTGATTTGATGGCATAAGTGACCAGAAATACTAGCTGGGCAGTAGATATGTATTATAAAGGGTCTATGCATAATAGAGTATATGAGAACTTGTATTAGTTAAAGATTGAGATTATTAGACACCAATCATATTGCCCTCTAGAGCATTAATAACATTTTTTCCCCCCAATATATGACTATAGCTATGCTTTGACTCCGATCTAGTGGAGAAAGTTGGAATTTAGTTTGTATTTCAGAATAATGTACTAATAACCCATATAACATATCTAGTAATACATCAGAATAAAGAAAATTCTCAGAAGTAGATAGATAAATTAAGCTACATTATCCTAGTGGAATTCTTCCCAATCTGGCAGTTACATATTTACACATTGGAGAAAAACATATAACCACATATTAAGTGTAAATCTTCTATATATACAAAAAAAAATCATAAAGGAGCTATAGACCTGGATTGATCTTATGACCCTATACATACGGCCAGTGCAGGATGGGAAAAATGGTGAAAAAGGAAAAGAGAAATAAGATAGATCATTAAGTCTGTCTCAGAAGTCTCTTATTTGTCCAGAAATCTAGTACATCAAACCTTAAAGTCATCATAACTGGATCCTGTGATGAGTGGGGCTGGTTGGAACTCCAAGTGGGTAATTATTTGTGTAGACTTATTTGACCTCTTCTGGGTGAGACAAATTATTCTACCCTACTCCGGTTGATCTTAAGTGCATAGTAACATCAATCTTTAGTAGAGGGCAACAGTTCCCTGTAAGATCCTGTAACGACCACCAACTTTCAGCTATGGACATATTTACTGCTGCTATAGCCAATGTGGAAGCAGTAGTCTCCAATGTCTCCATGTTGTTTCGGGGTTGTAGGGTTTCTTCATACTGAGGTAAGTACTTATCCCCCATAAACCTATTTTAATTTTCCTTACTTTGTGGAGATCCTCTGTATGCTGCATCCCCAAGAACCATCTGGGTGGTGGATACTCCCCTTGTCACCGGCGCCATGATGCTTGTAGATATGGGGGATATACTAACATTGATGCGACCTACGGGAGGGCTGTGAGACTTGATGGACTCAGGTGATTCTTGTTCTATAGCCTGTATAGTGTGTACGAGTTGCGCCCAGACATCAGCCACCTCAATCTCGGTGTTGGTAGTGTACAGCGGAAATATAGCTGGTTTACACTTACAGTTCACGGTTGCCTCGGCTAGACCCATTTTGAGGTCTAATAACGATCTATGTTGCCGTTGCGCAGAGCCCTCTTCAGAGCTGTATTGTTCCTCTTTGTGTGTACGGCTGCTATCAACATGGTGCGGCTGCACCGCACCTTGATGTTTCGAGACATCCGCCTCCTCACAATAGCCAATATGGCCGCTGACAGGCCTACTAGTTGAAGCAGCCGCGGGGCTGTCATGACATGTGGGATAGTTCATCCTCTCAAAATAGGGATCGGGAAGCCGGTCAACTACACATGCATGAGTTCTGCTGCTAGTTGTCACCTCTGTACAAAGCTTTTGCAGTCCCTGCGTGAAGTTGAAAAAAATCTCCCGGAGGAGCTGCATCATAGCTGATTCCCAGTCCTAGGGTATCCAGCATGTTCACAATTTTGGCGAAGTCCCAGGGTCAAAAATAACCAGTCGGTCTTTCAAAGTCCTGTACAGCTCCCCTTTTAGTATAATTGAGGTTATAACAAATAAATAAAGTCACTTTTTATCAGATTGGTGTTAGGAGCTCTGCACATGTACGTCTGTTCTCTATAGTTGCTTGCTCCGCCCCCCCAAACCCTGAGTTATTTACTTTTGCAAATGGTATGCCATGATGGGGCAATTTTCATTCCTGGGCTGCCATACTGTCTCAAATGTGACATAGGCCCAGAAAATCAATGTGCCAAATTTCCATGTAAATAGGCATTCCCCATAATTGTCCCATTAACCTTCTGAAACATCATAAGACCTGTACATGGGATGTATTGTTGTACTCATGTGATATCACTGAACACAAATATGGGTGTTTTATAGCAGTACAACATATAAACATATAAGGATGATGTAAACAGTGAAAGGGCAGTGTTTGTGTGATTAACTTGTCATTCCTGAGCTGCCATATACTGTCTCAAAGGCAACATAGGTCCAGAAAATCAATGTGCCAAATTTTCATGTAAATGGGCAGGCCCAATATTTGGCCCTGTAACTTGCCAAAATCTCATAAAATCTGTACATGGGTGATATCATTGTACTCATGGGACATCGATGCACACAAAAAAGGATGATTTATAGCAGTAAAACATATAAGGATGATGATCTAAACAGCAAAAGTGCAGTGTTTGTGTGAGAAACACTAAAAAACATGACCACTACATTTGGCCAGGTGTTGTGACTAAGCGATTATAAAAAAAGACTAGACATCACCCTTTTGGAATACCCTGGGTTGTCTACTTTTAAAAATGGTAAGACATTAGGGGGAAATTGTCATTATTGGGCTTCCATAATGTTTCAAAAGTGACATAGGCCCAGAAAATTAATGTTCCAAATTTCTATGCATGGGCAGGCCCCATATTTGGCCCTAAAAATTCCTGAAACCCCATAAAACCTGTAGATGGGGGAGGTACTGTTGTACTTGTAGGACAGTGATGCACGCATATAAGGGTGTTTTATTGCAGTAAAACATATAAGGATGATGATCTAAACTTCGAAAATGCAGCATTTGTGTGAAAAACTCCAATATATATAAATATATAAAACTACTAAATTTGGCCAGGTTTTGTGACTAAGTGGCTAGAATAAAATACTGGGCATACCCCTTCTGGAATACCTTGTCTGCTTTTGAAAATGGTATGCCATGATGAGGTAATTTTTATTATTGGGCTGCCATTATGTTTCAAATGTGACATAGGCCCAAAAAATCAATGTGCAGTCTCCATTATTTGGCCCATTAACATCCTGAAACCACATAAAACCTGTATATGGGGGTAACTATCATCATACTTGTGGTACATTACTGAACACAAGTATGGGGTTTTATTGCTGTTAAACCCTTTCATGGTTATGATATTTACAATAAAAGTGCTTGGAAAACGAGCACTTCCGATAGGCGGCGACCCAAGATGGTCACGGATTCTTGAAGCTCTGTGCAGCTTGAAGCAAAAAGTGCCTATATTTTCTGCCATCCTCATATCCCTTGGCAATATATGTGCCCAGGAACCTTCCTAGATCAGGGTACACCACCCCTTGGTCACGAGAAGCAAATTAAAATTGAAAAAGCCATTTGGCGTAGTGGCATATTTTTTGCCGCAACGTTGTACATAGTTTCATTCCACTTCAGCTACATACTATCTCCTCTTCCTGACCTTCTGCAATGGCAGCGTATACCATTAAAGATCCATGTTCTCACATACACATGGTTAGCTGAAATAAGAGCCGTATTTCTGCCCGGACTAGACCGACTCCTAATGTCCTGCACAATCCTGTGTGCATTAGTAAAGCCAATGGATCAGTCTTCTCTAATAAAGAATCCCGTATCCAGTCGACATGGCCTTATCCTGCAGAATAAGGCAAGCAATTCCACACCCTACTCATTGGAGACGGACAGCAGCCTCACGACATCACCTCCCACACTGAGGAGAGAAGCGGCAACAATACCGGAGGCTGGAGAACCCCCCCCCTGCCTGAACCTGTCAGAACCCACCATAGAAGCACTTTGACATCTAAAGAATGGCTTACTGACACCCCCAATGTCTTCTCTGGCGACTAACCCAGCTACAGACACAGATCTCGGATCAGAATTGGAAGTGAAAGCCGCTTACATTTCTAAATCCGCAATGGAGGCAAAGGATTTTTTCAACCTGCCATACAAATGCACAACTACATATGGAGCCGCGCAAGATAACTTTATATATAGAATCGAAAACACGCCTACGCGATCAATTATCGATCTTGAAACTACCATGATTGTCACTATGGATATGGGACTCGCAATAAAGAAGCAGCAGGACGCAGATCTGCAGATATTATCCTGTTGCCGTTCCCACAAGAGGCACTGCTGGTGGAAGCAGAGTAAGACTTGGTTAGCTATGGGTGTTGGTTGAATTGCAATTCCCTTACTCACTTCATAAGAGACTTCCTACCCTTTAGTCTCAATTCATGCTGCACAATGTTGAAAGTAACCCTCTGCATTGAGATGGTCAATGCTTCCGTGATGATTGCTGCAAACTATTTCCCATATACCTTGTTTTTCTTCTTAGTTCTTTACTTAGTTATTCTTGTTTGTTTGTATTTATCTCTCTTATTTAATAATTTATCTTTTTATTTTTTTTGGCACGGGGCACCATACCCATTTAGATACTGTATGAGGCACATATGCTATTATTGCTTGTGTAACTCAAATTGCATCATATACTAAGAGTCAAATCTGCAATGTTATCATGCTGCAAGTTGTACACTCCTCATATTGGTCATCACCTATATCAAAAAACAGTTAATGGACCTGAACAGTATGTGACTTTAAGCATACCTTTAATGGGATTTAAGATAGCCTATCCCTGGCTAGCTACTATATTAAATAAGATTTATTCATTTATATAACTAATAGAAGTTTATGCCCAAGTGCAGAAACTCCCTTTTGTTCAGTAAGTTTATAGGAATTGGTATAATTTCTTGGGGGGTTTTTTTATATTTGTTTGCACTGGGAAACATATCCACTCAGATGTAATGTACAATTATTATTTTTTCTCTCTCGGAACTCACATTGTATCATGTATTAAGAGAAAAGTCTAATATTTCATACATGTAATATTATTAGGCTGCAAATTGTATATTTCTTATATAGGTCACCACTTTTCTCAAAGAACAGACAATTGATTTGAACAACTTGTGATTTAGAGCAAATCTTTTACGGGATTTCTAACTCTATGTCTACAGGTAGACTGGCCCTAACCACCTATTAGTTTATCCATAAATCTGAAACCCTTGAATAGAAAATAACTACAAGATCTGCATACAACCAATCATATAACCTACAATGCTCCAAACGTCATAATCTCACTTAATCTCACCTCTAAAGGATGTCAGGTATAATGTACTCATGTAAGCATTATAGATTGTCCATATTAGATGATAGTGCTCCTACACATATTCAGAAATGCTGCATACATATTTTCTTACCTTTGGTATCTAATTTGTATCCTGCATTAGACCAACGTGATGTTAAAGTTTGTATTATTATTCTGTAAAATATGTCTAACATAAAATACCTAGTGAATCTCTAGTGGGACCCTAAGCCCTATATCTTCACCTAGGCAATATTAAACCATTCCATATCATTCTTATATACCCAGAATACAGAGTAGAGCGTAGCTGTGGGGTTAATATGACTCTATAGCTCTCTATAAAAACTATTCACTTGAATAACAACTAGAGGTATATCTCCAAGTGTAAACAATTACTTTTCTTTAGTTAGTGTAGTTTAGTAGAAAAACTTCATAATTAAAAAAAAAGAAAGAAAAAACCCCAACAGTGTAGATATTCAGAACATATAGCTGGGTCATAATGAAGATCTGAAACAGTACGTGATTATCATATGAACATAGCTTTATTGAAATTTGCATCTTGTCCAATATACCAATGTTCTTTTTCTACCCTGCGTGGTAAGATAAATTGTTTTACTGCATTGTTGGATATAAATAAAAGTTAAAAAAAAAAGATATTCTGTTACCAAAAGGATAAAGTATAATAACATTAAAAATAATAAAATTGCTTGGGAAGAAAAAAAAGGTTATTGCGCTAAAATACAGTAATCATTTATAAGATGTCCTGTCAGCAAAGGTAAAAACATAATAATACTACATTAATGAAACTGCTTAGGATGAAAACAAATAAATCATATTGTGATGATATAAAATAGGCATCTATTATATATGATACACAAGGGGAAATACAAAACTTATCACTCTACATTTAAAGTCTTTTGTAAAAAATATGTTTGTATTTATCAGTTTCTAATCCTATATGTAAAAAAACTATTGTAAGCATTATAAATGTTTTTAGTTTACAAATTGGCAATGCATGACGGAAAGTTAGTTCCACTTTGTTAAAAACGGCAGACATATTCTTCATATTAGACTTGTGCGCGGCGAAAAAATTAGTTTTGATTCGTTTCGGATCGATTCGGATGTTTTTGAATTTCGTTTTTGGATCGATTTGAATTCGGATGCATTCGAATGCATTCTTTTCGGATTCATTTGGATTCAAATAAATTCGGATGTATTCGGTTCGGATTCGATGCGTAAATTCGGAAGTTCGGTATGTCTTAGGTGGGATGTGCTGTGTATTAGACTAGTATTATGTACTGTAATATTAGGTGTAACCCATAGCAGCGTGATATAACCTAATATACAGTACAATACTAGTGTAATTGTGATTAGTCCATGGCCATTCGAATGTTATGAATAAATCCAAACTAATTCGGATTTATTCGTTAGATTCGGTGCTACGGTAATTCAGAAATTCGAATCGATCCGAATCTCCGAATTTGACAAATTCATCCGAATTTAAATTCGGAACGAAACAAAACGCACATGTCTACTTCATATTATTTACAGTTTGCCCAGCATAACAGCAGACAAAAGAGTTACAACATTATAGCGTTTTAGTTATAAAATGCTACTGGACAAAAGTTGCAAGAAACCCCAAAAATGTGCATCTTCCTGTTTTACTAAATAAAAGTACTATATTAAACCTAAATACTTTAATGGTTGATCATTGCTTGGAAAACATAACATTTCTTAGTTTCTCACACTTAGATTTTATTCATATAAAATTATAGTTTAGAAATAAATATTTGATGATAAAAAAAGCCCTATTTATCCTCTAGAAAACAATATATAAGTATGGGTGCACTTAATGTGAGAGTGGTAGTTAATGGTTGAGCAAATATATAGCTGAAATTCTAGGTTTTGTTTACGTTCAGAACTAGGAAAATTGCCTCAGTCCTTAAGGGGTTAATATAGGATGGACCTTAAATATTATGTTCTTTATTATGAACTTTGAAACTTTTGGTCTTTCGTTTTTCTATTTATATATCATTTCTTCTGAATATTTAGCAATTTACTCTGTTCTATGGCAGATCTCAGTTATTATAAATTTTTAAAAAAAAGTTTTTAATAAACCAACTTTGAAAAAAATTGAGTATTATGGCCCTTTAAAAAAATAAGGTGCAAAAAAATCTCACTCCAAAAATCATTCTCCAGTGTCACTCATAAACGTGGAAGAAATGTATCAACAAGGAATAGCATTTAAAGGGACAGTCTAATCATAATTAAACTTTCATGATTTAGATAGGTCATGCAATTTCAAACAACTTTCCAATTTACTTTTATAATCAAATTTGCTTTGTTCTCTTGGTATTCTTTGTTGAATCTAGGTAGGCTCATATGCTAATTTCTTTGCCCTTGAAGGTCACCTCTTATCTCAGAGAGGGCTACCAATGTTTAGTGAATCCAGAAAAATTAATGCATGAAAGGATTATTCTCCATGGATTTATTTATATTCATTGAAGTTCTTACCATTGTGATATTTGTCACCTTTGAATTATAAACAGAGGAAATAGAGACAAATATTCTGTAATGCAATGGGCCTGATAATCTTAAAGGGACATGAAAGACAATTATTTTCTTTAATGGTTTAGATAGAACATACAATTATAAACAACATTCCAATTTACGTCTATTATTTAATTTGCTTCATTCTTCAGATATCCTTTGTTGAAGAAATATCATTGCACATGGGTGAACCAATCACACAAGGCATCTATGTGCAGCCACCAATCAGCAGCTACTGAGCCTAGTTTGATATTACATGCTTTTTCTAAGTCATGAAAGATACAATTTGCGTGTCTTGTCCCTTTAAGCTCCCTGCTCAGGCTAGATGATTTAAGAAGTCTCATCACTACGGCGAGGTCCCTTAAAGAATTTTAAAAACACAAAT
>CAJPDP010418997.1:0-11949 GCA_905336975.1 Bombina variegata variegata
AAAAAACACCCCAAATAAAAAAAACTCAGATTAGGTGTAATCGTTTTTATTTTTGATCATTTCATTTATTATTTTCTGTAATCAGAGTTTTTTATCTTTTATAATTTAGTGTTTATTATTTTAGTAATGTTAGATTTTTATTTTTTTTGGAAGTGTTATTTATTTTTACATTTTTTATTTAGGTTTTTAATTGGTAGTTTTTTTATTTTATTAGAATAGTTATGTTAGGTTAATTTATAGTTTAAACTTAGTTTTTTTTATTTCACAGGAAAGTTTCTTTTTTTTTAAAAGATAGTTATATTGTAATTTTAATTTACAGCTAGGTGGGGTGTTAGGTTTAGGGGTTAATAGTTTAATTTAGTGTTTTGCGATGTGGGGGTAGCAGTTTAGGGGTTAATAGGTTTAGTTTAGTAGTTACAATAAGGGGGGCTGGAGGTTTAGGGGTTAATACTTTATTATAGTGTTGGCGATGTGGGTGGCCAGCGGTTTAGGGGTTAATAGGTTTATTTAGGTATCAGCGATGTAGGGGAGTGGCAGAAATGTGGGTTAATAACTTGTATTAGTGTTGGGGAGTTTGCGGAATAGGGGTTAATATCTTTTATTAGTGTCGGTGATGTCACGGAGTGGCGGAATAGGGGTTATTAATTTTTATTAGTGTCTGCAATGTCGGGGAGCAGCGGATTAGGGGTTAATAACTTTATTTTGTGTCGCCGATGTCGGGGAGTAGGGAACTAGGGGTGTTTAGACTAGGGGTTTATGTTAGGGTGTTTAAACATAACTTTCTTTTCCCCATAGACATCAATGGGGTTGCGTTACGGCGATCTCCATTCCGCGATCACAGGTGTTAGTTTTTCTTCTTACACTCCCTCCCCATTGATGTCTAGGGGGCAAAGCATGCACGAACACGTAAACTCAGCCCTTGGCTTTTGTGCAGTATGGAGCTTAACGCATCATAACGCACAAGGAGGCTTTTCAGTAACTCATAGTGGCAGCGCTATGGAGTGTGCAATAACGCAAATTTTGTTGGTGTTAGTTTCGCACCCTGTTTAGTGCAAAACTCGAAATTTAGGTGTTTGTCTTCTACTGGAAGAATCTCAGAGTTGTCTGCTCTTTCATGAGATTCTCCTTATCTTAATGTTTTTCTGGATTAGGCAATTTTGTGGTCTATATTTGACTTTTTTCCTTAGGTTTTCAGACAAACTTCTAGTATGTTTGTTCCCTTTTTTGGGGGTTCCAGGAAAGGGCAGAAAGCTATCTTTTTGATCAATGAAACTTACTTGGAGTTGGGACATCCTCTAACTCAATGAATTTCTGCACATTCTACAAGATCAGTTTTCACTTCTTGGGTTTTAAAGAATGAGGCTTCTGTTGTCCAATTTGCAAGGTAGCTTCTTAGCCTTTTTTGCATACTTTCATTAATTTCTATAATTTTAATGTTTTTAACTTTTTCTAAGGCAGTAAGGATAAGCATTCATTTTTGGACAAATGTACATTTGTACCAAAAATTGGAAAATATCCGAATGAATGCACCAACAAAATTTAAAGAAAACAAAAAATATTGGTAAAATAAGGCTTTGTACTTAGCTTAACAAGCTCTGGAGAGCATACTAACATAATCCTCTTCTTGGCAGGTCCCTGGCCACGCTAACAGGAGTGCACAGGACCTGCAATAACTTTAGTGCAGATTTTGGAAGCCGGACTGCTAGACCTCCCGTTAGTGCAACCAGGGCAAGAAGAGGATCAGGTTAGTGTGCTCTACAGAGCACGTTAGGGTAAGTATGGAGCTACAGGTGTACTTTTCCCCTGTAGCTTGGAAACATTTATATTTGTAAATGTTTAACAAAAATAAATGTAAATGTTTAATGTTTTGTTTTAAACTAAATGAAGAGTGCAGGGAACAAATATTTGGGAACTCTAATTTCCTTGAATATTAGGTAAGAAAATTTTAATCTGAAATGATTTTTATTTTCCCTGCACATGCCTATAAGGCAGCCTTTGGTAGGAAATCCTTCAGGGAGTTGTTTCAGGATAACTTTGATTTTGCCACTTGTTTTTCTAATTACTCATTACCCAGTTAGTTCTATTTGGGTTATGGATTTTAATTCTCTGTTAAAAAATATGTTCTTTTTATCCCACCCATATTTCTCATTACTCATGGACGCCAAAGCATGAGTATTAGTTCCCAGATCGTGTACTCTCATCACCTGTATGAAAGAAAACATAATTTATGCTTACCTGATAAATTAATTTCTTTCATGGTGGTGAGAGTCCACGAGACCCCACTCTGCTTATTTTTGGTGTTGGTTAATTTTTGCATATATATATATTTTTTCCTGATACTATCATTTTGTTCTTATTTCTTTTCCTATCTATCAGTTAGATTACAAGTCTATGCGTTCGACTTTTAACGCTGAAAATATGGCATTTTCAGCATTAAAACAGTAACGCAGCCATTACAAGTCTTCTCTGTATAGCTGTACCAAAAGCCTTTTAGCCTGTTAAACGTCAGTACCGCACTCGTAAAAATTAAGTTTTTTTATAGGATTCCCATAGCGCTGCCATTATTAGTTTTGCGGTTAGGCTAAAAAACCTGTGTTACACCCTAAAATGACAAGATCCGTAATGCCATCTAAAAGCAGTAGTTATGAGTTTTACGCTACAAATCTGTTACATAAAACTCATAACTAAACTGCTACAAAGTACACTGAAGACCCATAAACTACCTATTAACCACTAAACCGAGGCCCTCCCACATCGCAAACACTACATTCAATTTATTAACCCCTAATCTGCCCCTCCCGATATCGGCGCCACTAAAAAAATATTAACCCCTATTCCGCCACTCCCTGACATCGTCACCACTTTAATAAACATATTAACCCTTAAATCGCCAGTCTCCCGCATCACAAACACTATTTAAATATAATTAACCCCTAATCTGCCATCCGCCCAAATCACCCCCACTATACTAAAGTAATTAAGCCCTACACCGCCGCCACTATAATAAACCTATTAACAACTAAACCGCAAGCCCCTCACAATGAAATATATTAAAGTAAACTATTAACCCTTAAACCGAAAGCCCCCACATCTCAATAAACTAAATTAAACTAGTATCCCCTAAACCTAACACCCCCCTAACTTTAGATTAAAATTACACTTTCCCTACCTTAAATTAAATTTAAATGTACCAGTCAAATTAAAAAAACTAACAATTGGGGGGGGCAGAGCTAGCTGGGCGCCTGAGCGGTCGCACATAGACAGAGCTCTGCTCATATAATGCAGATAAGTATATACTAGATCGCTCAGCAATGCACAAAACATAACGAAATAGTAGCTAAACTCATTGAGATACGTTCTAGAGGATTTGAGGGGCCCGAGAGGAACTGAAAAGGTACCATCTTACACTGCGAGCAGCTCTCCCACTGTGTGTTAGAGGAGCGGCCATATAGCTCCGATCACCGCATGGACTTCTTCCCTGCTTCTGTGGAGTGCTGAATTGAGCATACGGAGTGGCAAGGCTGGGCTGAGAACTGAGGCTTGACTCCACATGAAGTGTTTGTCGTGACAGCGGGCTGTGCGGGCTCCCTGGGCTTATGCTGCAGATTGAAAGCAGCTATCGCTTATCCCCTTTACATGAAAACCTAGACGCCGGGATTACAAAATATGGCATGTTTCAATAGCTTTATGGAGACTCTGAACTGTCTCCTTATAGAGCACCACACTGCACTAGAGGGACTCCTGACTAACGCTTTTAAATACGGGGTTCTTGTGCTACTCAGGAACACATGGAGGCTTCGGACAACGTGTGTGTCGGAAGTTGGAAAGAAATATGGCTGCAACTTGTGTCGCTCCTACAGATCTCAGCCATCCCAGATGCACTTCCTACAGAGTGGGTAAACAGATTAGCGGAGCTGCAACATACACTCGCTCAGCCTGAAAACCTGTTTATAACAAGCAAGATGGGAATTCTCATACAGAGGGTCCTTTACAAAAAGATAGCAGGAGACATACAAGCATGGCCGCACTTGCAGTACTCATCCTACTGTCTCTATAACGCAGTTGGCGTTGGGTAAAGTAATAGTGTTTCCCATAGTAAGCGGGAGATGAAATCTCTGAGCATTCAAGACTCCATCGAACTAAGACTTATGTTATTAACACAATGTATATCTTGACACATAAGGACATCACTGGTCTTATTGTTATTGTTTGAAAGATGTATTTATGTTTGCTGAAAATCTTTTATTTTTTGTTTTAGCTCCCACCATTCATTAATACATCTGGTTTAGTTTTGATGAGTATACTGAGTGTTGTTCTTTTTTTTTGTGAATGCTTGCATAGCACTAATAACCCACTAACCCGTACACATTTACCTTGACACTGACTTGAGTACACACAAATGAGTTCAGTTTCTCTAGGCTCTCTTCACAGTTGAGTATCCTATGTATTATATCATTGTCCTCTCTCAACTATATGTGTTAATCTTGACAAACATACAAGGTTACCTCCCCTTTTTAGTTTTAGTCACTTTTCAGTTCATGTCTTACAAAGATATGCTGACATATTCAGTATTACCATGTTTATTCTATATTTTTCAACTTAGGATTTTGATGTTTCCAATATATTTTAGATAACTAGCTTACACGAAGGGTCATGTTACAGCTTTCTCACCCCAAGCTGTCACCTCCATTTTAAAGCATAAGCAGTCATAATTGGGCCAACCAGCTCTAGAATTAAAATTGCCTACCTCTAAATGTGCTTATCAATAACAAACCGCTGTCTACTCGTCTTTTATATGTTCGAATGATTGAGTGTAATATTTTCTCTTTACTTTGTCACATCAGCTTATTTAACAATTACCTAGCCGCCTATTCATAATGTATGTCTATACATATTTCAACATTCAGTTATACAATTATACTATTGAGGAGTCAAAATAATATATTTTCTACTTATGTACAAGTTATGAATGTTTTAGTGTGAGTCTGGAGATATAGCTTTTCATTTGCTCTAAGCTCCCATATAGCTATCTTAAAGCCAGGTATTTAATTATTATGCCACACCTATATAGTCAGTATTGAGCTATATCTGACCTCCTGATACATATATCATTAAGATATCGAATATTAGTGCGGCTGGCTCCACAACCTTTTTACCCCCCATCACTTTATAGTTACCTGATTACTTACTTAACAGTCAGGGACTAGATTTGTGGTTCCCTCGAGACACACCACAGTTAATGGCATTTGTATCAATAGTTCTAATTCCTACAGTATTATTTCCCTTTGTTGTGACCTGTGGTAAAATTGATAGAGACTAAGTCATTGTTGTTTTCTTTTGTTTTGTTTTTTGTTTGTGAGAATGGCTGTTTAGAACAGTTTATATAGTGTGCACTGATAGTACAACTCTAGCAAAGGGTATCTGTATTTAAAAAATAGATATTGTATAATTACTCGCCTAAATAATGTTGGGAACTGGCGCCAACCCAAGGGCCCTGGGTGGAGCTGGGTTCTAGACATATCAGATTTGAATAAGGCCTTTAATATTAAGTTTCTGTAAGCTTACCCTTCATAAACTCATGTATTGATATTTATGTCTATTTAACTATTGGCTATAAAGTCTTTACATCACTTGATGCTAGATATGTTGTACTAGGGTTCTATCCTTTCCTGTCTATATATATACAGATATAGAGCTTCTTCTCTAGTTTAAATTTACAGATGCAGCACAATTCTGTTGCCAAATGATAATATTACCATATTTTAACTTATCTTTAGTTATAATACTTGTGGGATACCTTATCATTAATATATTTCTAAATACCCAGATTCAGATGGCTCAGGTTTCTTTTTTAACTAACACTTTTAATCTCTGTACAATGTTAGCCACATTTAGTTGTTTATCCATCTCATTACTCTGGGTTTCAATAGTTCGAGAAAGCTTAAAAATTTTTTGTGTATATATATATATATATTTGTAATGCGTGTAATTACAAGTTTTCTCTTCTTTCTTTTTTATGTAACAAAATAGAAAATGTGAGGTCCATTTTTAGTATTTCATTTACAGTACTGTGAAGTAACAGATTTGATTGTATAATGTGGCAATACGATTGATTTGTTTTTTTTTTTTCTTTGTATATGACTTCTGTGACTCAATATGCCTGTTATTTTACATATTTGACCTCAATAAAAATTATTTAAACAAAAAAAATAAAATAATAGATAATACAGTTGTGGTAAAATCACAAAGGTACAGTTGAAATGAGATATATAAAAAATAAGATATATAAAAGGCTGGGAGTGGTATACCAATTATGGATCCATAATATTGTGAAAAAGTGTCCAATCTGCGTGAAAGTCAATTAAAGTGTCCAATTGTCAACTTGAGTAATCCAAATAGTGATAATATAGTGAATGAAAAAAATAAAAAATATCAAAAATTTCAAAAATATCAGGAAAACTGTCAAGAATTGTAGTGAACAAAATTGTGTACACAAATTCATAAAAAAAGTTATAAAAACCAAAGTGTGCTCAATGTTCCTCCACTGTGATCCTATTAATGCTCTGGGTCCTTGTCCTTGTGATTAAGAATCAGATAATCCTATAAAAAATTAAAAAACATAGTGTAGATGTACAAATAGATTAACATTTTTAGAAATGTGCTTACCAACTGTCGACGCGTTTTGGCCTATGCAAGGCCTTTTTAAAGACAATAAAATTATGTGGCATTAATGGCCTTATATAGGGTAAGCAATGATGTGTTTGGGCGCCAAAACAGCTCTTTTTGGACCACCCACTTCCTGGTGAAGTGCATCTTGGGTAAAATTGGTAAAATCTAAGTGAAATTGTTAAAAATTGATAAACATTGAGAATATCTTAATATTTACACTAAGAGTGTCCATTCAAACCTGTATATAATAATACTAAGATTATAATTGAAGCTTAAAAATCATTATGTCAGTGTTATATCTAATATTAGGTACAAATTACATCATTTCCGGTTTCGGCGATATCGAAAAAGGTCCTAACACAGGGTCTATAGATAGGGAATTGTAGCTAGTAATTTAATGGCTTGATAGTTTATAGGAGTTAAATCTTATAGAAGTTTCTTATTTCGGAGTTACAGCGAACTGGAAGTGCGAGTGTAACGTCACTTCCGGTTTCGGCAATGTCAGAAATGGGCCAGAAGGGAGTAATCTATGCATGGGAAATGTACCACAGTGACCAAGTGGCTTAATCAATTATAATCGTTTTAGTTGTGACAATCATATCTGTCTTAGTATATGCAATTCTTTTAGTAAATCCCTTCAAGTTACGGTGAACCGGAAGTGCAATAGTGATGTCACTTCCGGTTTCAGGAATAGCAAAGGCGCCTAGAATAGTGTATATACTTCTACAAAAATATATTCACATAAAGATAATTTGACAAGGGGGAATTAGTGACTTGTCAAATGATATCTCATTATGATTTAGTGAACTGATCATTTTTAAAATTAATAAGACCGGACGTGGAACTATAATGTCACTTCCGGTATCACTGATTATGGAATTGTTAGAAGCTCCTTTTTGATGAACCAGAAGTACGAATATAACGTCACTTCCAGTCCCGGCAATATCAGGAATAGGACAGAAAAGGGGTTTAGTCTATGTATGGGAAGAGCATCATAGTAATTAAGTGACTTAATTGATTATGATCCTATTTGTTGTGGTAATCATATCTATTTGTGTGTATGTAGTTCTTGTGTTACATTGTTTTAGTTTACGGTGAACCGGAAGTGTGAAGATGATCTCATGTCCTGTTTCAAAAATAACGGAAGCATCTGAAATAATGTGTAAACTTCCATACAATTTTTTTTTTTTTTCCATTAAAAATAATAATAATCGTCAAGAGAGAATTAATATATTAGTAGGTGGTATCTCATTGTGATCTAGTAAATGGTTAGTTAAAAATTTGATAAGACCGGAAGTGAAAAAGTAATATCACTTCCGGTATCCGTGACTTTGGAGATGTCAAGGCTGATATTAATACTTTGATATAGAGGGAGGTGTATTTACTGACTTAAATATAACTAGTGGCAATATATGCAAAAGAACATCTATTCAAATTATTGGGCTTTCTAGCAATCCTATTGATTCCAGTTACAGTGAAACCGGAAGTCTAGTCTTGACATCAGCAACATACTGTGACCAATAAGTAAGAAATTGTCAATTATACATATTGCTATATGTCATCGTTGATCTAAGACAATGAATAATAACATCAAACATAACTTCAACAGTACATAGTCGGCGATAACCACCAAAGGATTCGAACAGGTTAATATACATATGAGTCAACCTTTAGTATCCAATAAAAAGTGTAATAATATTCATTGTGTTCATATATAATAACATCAAACATACTTCAACAGTACATGGTTGGTGATAATCACCAAAGGTTCGAATGGGTAATATACATATGAGTCAACCTTTAGAGATAGTGTCCAATACAGAGTATCATAATATTCATTGTAGACTAAGTGGATTATATATATATCCCTAGATATAATTTATGCAGTTACATATTGTTACTGGATCTATATAACCAAACTTAATAGAAAACATAGTGGAAGGTATACTTGAAAACGACAATTCCGTTGGTAATATCAAAATATACATAAAAAATATTTTTGAACTCTCATGATAGGGCCAAAAAAGCCCAGATAGAAAGATTGTGTGGATTATCTTGATATTAGGAAGGTAGATTTCATGTATTCTATTATCAGAGAAATGAACTTTGAAAGCCAACATAATGGTAGGACTCAGTAAACTAATCTGAAGGATGTCAGATGCTCTTGATGGACGGTATGATTATGACCAAAAAGGGAAGGGGGTTTTAGCCAAAAAAGGAGAATCGCCTGGGCAAAGGGTATAAGGGATTATGTCTAATGGACAAGGGGATTGAGCTGAATAAAATATAGGTGAACATAGCAGGACTGAGTGTCTGCAACATAGTCAAAGGACCCAGAATACTAGTAAGGTTAAACATGTAGATTGGGTTTGACTATTAAGGAGATCTGGTTCTATAGTAGATGGATCAAATCTTCTTTATTGTTGAGTCCTTTTGGGTGTAGGCAATCCAACAAAAATATCCATTTTGATTCTATAGTTAGAAGTTTTTTCTCATGATTGCTGCCTCTCCAGTTCTTACTGATCTTTTGGATACCTGTGATTTTTAGATCTTTAATGTTCCCTTTATGTATAGTTGAGAAATGTTTGTACAAGATAGTGTCCTTATTGAGTTTTTCTATCAGCAATATATGCTCCCTTATCCTTGGGAAGAAGGTTATATACTGGCCATGTGTGACGTGACAGCACTGTATACCATTATCCCCCATGAGGAAGGATGTGAAGCTGTCAGTTTCTTCCTGAATAATGATCCAGAGATGCCCAGAGAACAAGCTAACTTCATTGTGGACAGTATCCAACATATTCTAACCCACAATTACTTTTGTAATGAGGGGAAATATTATAAACAAATCTGCGGTACAGCTATGGGGATCAGGTTCACGCCTAGCTATGCAAATCTCTACATGGGCAGGTGGGAGAAGATCTTCTGGGAGTCCTGCCCAGCTAGAGCGGACCTGGTCCTATACCATAGATACATTGACGACATCTTGATTATTTGGAAGGGTACACCTGAAGACCTTGAATTCACTATAGAGGTCATGAACAAAAATATTCTAAACCTTAAATTCACACATATATGGAGTAAGACAGAAGTTGTATTCTTATATCTCAAAATAGAAGTAAGGAATGGAGAATAGAGGACATCAACTCATTTTAAGGAGGTCGATAGCAATAATTATGTCCACAATCTCAGTTGCCATCATGAAAAGTGGAAAAAGAACATCCCCAAAGACAGTTTTTAAGAATTCGAAAAAACTGTTCAAACAACAAAAAATGGGAAGAACAAGTATTACTACTTAAAAACAAATTTATGGAAAGAGGCTATCAGGAACATCTACTAGACCTCAAAATAGAAGAAACCAGAGGGATTGAAAGAAAAGAGCTGATAAAATATAAAGATAAAAGTAAACCATGTAGGGACGATTCAATAAATATCCCTATGATAACCAAGTATAGTAGTAATACACATATAATTGAGAAGATCTTTAAGAAACATTGGGTCCTGTTAAAACAAGATGATTTGATTGGAGATAAACTTCCCGCAAATCCAAAATTTGTTTATAGAAAAACAAATAATTTGAAAAATAGACTGGCACCAAGCTTAAAAAGGACAAAAAGAGTTGAGATAAACAACGTTTATGGAAAGAAAATGAAAGGATTCTTCCCTTGCCCAAAATGTAAGGCTTGCAAATGTGGGAAAAAAATTAACACATTCCAATCACATCACACAAAAGATCTCTACCAAATACAGGACCTGATAAGATGCCAAGATAAGGATAAGGGAGCATAAAGATAGGATAAGGGACCATATATTGCTGATAGAAAAACTCAATATGGACACTATCTTGTACAAACATTTCTCAACTATACATAAAGGGAACATTAAAGATCTAAAAATCACAGGTATCCAAAAGATCAGTAAGAACTGGAGAGGTGGCAATCATGAGAAAAAACTTCTAACTATAGAATCAAAATGGATATTTTTGTTGGATTGCCTACACCCAAAAGGACTCAACAATAAAGAAGATTTGATCCATCTATTATAGAACCAGATCTCCTTAATAGTCAAACCCAATCTACATGTTTAACCTTACTAGTATTCTGGGTCCTTTGACTATGTTGCAGACACTCAGTCCTGCTATGTTCACCTATATTTATTCAGCTCAATCCCCTTGTCCATTAGACATAATCCCTTATACCCTTTGCCCAGGCGATTCTCCTTTTTTGGCTAAAACCCCCTTCCCTTTTGGTCATCATCATACCATCCATCAAGAGCATCTGACATCCTTAAGATTAGTTTACTGAGTCCTACCATTATGTTGGCTTTCAAAGTTCATTTCTCTGATAATAGAATACATGAAATCTACCTTCCTAATATAAAGATAATCCACACAATCTATCTGGGCTTTTTTGGCCCTATCATGAGAGTTCAAAAATATATTTTATGTATATTTTAATATCACCAATGGGAATTGTCGTTTTCAAGTACACCTTCCACTATGTTTTCTATTAAGTTTGGTTATATAGATCCACTAACTATAGGTAACTGTATAAATTATATCTAGGGATATATATAATCCACTTAGTCTACAATGAATATTATGATACTCTGTATTGGACACTATCTCTAAAGGTTGACTCATATGTATATTACCCCACTCGAACCTTTGGTGATTATCACCAACCATGTACTGCTAAAGTATGTTTGATGTTATTATATATGAACACAATCAATATTATTACACTTTTTATTGGATACTAAAGGTTGACTCATATGTATATTAACCTGTTCGAATCCTTTGGTGGTTATCGCCGACTATGTACTGTTGAAGTTATGTTTGATGTTATTATGCATTGTCTTAGATCAACGATGACATATAGCAATATGTATAATTGACAATTTCTTGCTTATTGGTCCCAGTATGTTGCTGATATCAAGACTAGACTTCTGGTTTCGCTGTAACTGGAATCAATAGGATTGCTAGAAAGCCCAATAATTTGAATAGACGTTCTTTTGCATATATTGCCACTATTCATCTTTAAGTCAGTAATATCAGCCTTGACATTTCCAAAGTCACGGATACCGGAAGTGATATTACTTTTTTCACTTCCGGTCTTATCAAATTGTTAACTAACCATTTACTAGATCACAATGAGATACCACCTACTAAAATATTAATTCTCTCTTGACGATTATTATTTTTTTTAATGGAAAAAAAAAAAAAAATTGTATGGAAGTTTACACAATATTTCAGATGCTTCCGTTATTTTTGAAACAGGA
>CAJPDP010419094.1:0-10993 GCA_905336975.1 Bombina variegata variegata
ATGCAATTTTTTATTTTTTTTTAATTTTACTAATTTCCCTTTAAGAACTATTGACTCATCACAGTGGACAATGATATCTCAAAGCCTTTTATCCTATAATTATTATCCATAACATTTTAGCGACTCCAAGCCATTAAAAGTACATCTTTTTATAATGGAAAATCCAATGAGTGTTAATATATATTTAAAATAATTGTAGTAAAGAGAATTGATCATATTCTTACTTTGTGACATAATTTATAAGAACATTGCACATAAAAAATGTGTTCATTCAGTTTCAAAGGCTTTATCATATATAAAGAATTTTTAGCAGGTTTAATGCACAGAATATGTATTGCAATTTGCTATCTGTAGTTGTGTTATTCAATGTTATTAATTTCACAGTGATTACTAAGTATTCCCATAGTTCAGCTTCATTATACTATTGATATTGAAATTAATACGGATTTGTTATGAAGAAAACCAAGCTAATGCAAGTTAACTAAAATATACATCATAACCCAGCCTCATTATGTTAGAAACAGGGGAAAACTGATAATCCTTTCATAATGAAACATATTAATGTGTCCCTGCTAGGTTGGGTATACACACCAATCCTCTAGCTGCCAAGATAATTTGTGTTGCTCAAGCAGAAACAATCTGTTTTAACTATAGAGAAGCTTTTTTAGCCAATTAATTTATTATTATCATAATTACATTTTTTTTCTTTAAGCTCTGTGTTTTTTCATTAAAGTTGTTGCTTACATCTTGGCTTTAAGCATTAAATCATACAAACTGAGAAATGGGCACATGATTTTGTTTCATTGCAGGATAGACGGTTTCAATTTGCAAATCAAATGTTCTTATTTTTTTCTTTGCATTGCAGTTAATAATAGAAACGGATAACCAATTAGATTGATACCCTGTTCTTTTAACCAATAAGCAAAGTCTATGGGGTAGGTTAATCATTCGTTGAGCAGAAATGATTTTCTATAGCGAATCATGTCGGCTCGACCATTAAATGCCGACAGCATAGGCTGTTGGCATTTATCATTTATAGTGAAATGCTTGTGCAATGCCGCCCCCTGCTCACTGGCAGCCAATCGGCCGCAAGCAGGGGCGGACAGGTTAAGGAGCTGTTTCTTAACCTCCGTTTCAGACGAGCCTGAAACAATGGGACCCGGAAGCAGCGCTCACTGCTTCATAAATGAAGCCCCTCAAGTAAATTTTATTTGCTGTGACCCATAGTGGCAAATCAGATATGTATGTGACTTGAATATTTTTTTTTTTCAGTTCCATTGGCTTCATTGTACCTCATAGCTTTTATTTGACACAATTGTCATTTTTATCCTATAGCAAATTGGTTTGCCTTTCTAATATAGTCTTATTATTCAACTTTATTTGTTAAATTCTAACATTTGGTAAGGGATGTCTCATATACTTCACATTACTGGTGTTACTTTCCAGTTTAATTCTACTATTACTTTTGCTTCATTCTCTTGGTATCCTTTATTGAAGAAGCAGCAACACATTACTGAGAGCTAGCTGAACACATAGGTAAGTCAATGACAAGAGGCCTATATGTGCAGCCACCTATCAGCAGCTAGCTCCCAGCTCCTGCGCCTGCCTAGGTATGATTTTTAACAAATTATACCAAGAGAACAAAGTTAATTAGATAAAAGAATTGCAATGGAAAGTTGTTTAACATTGTATGCTCTATCTAAATCAAGAAAGAGAATTTCAGGGTTGCATATGTCTTTAAACATTTTCATAAATTAAAAGCCATTAGGCAGTGTACAAAGCTGTCAGTTTTTTGGGTGGGGTTTTTGCACTCGTCAAAGGACAGAAGCAAAAGGCCTTTTTTCAGACCTCATTTAAAGGGACATTCTAGTCAGAATTAAACTTTCATGATTCAGAGAGGCATGTCATTTTAAACAACTTTCCAATGTACTTTTAGTCTCAAATTTGCTTTGTTTTCCTGGTATTTTTAGTTCAAAGCTTAACCTAGGTAGGCTCATATGCTAATTCCTAAGCCCTTGAAGGTCACCTCTTATCTGAATGCATTTTGACAGTTTTTCACAACTAGAGGGTGGTAGTTCATGTGTGTCATATAGATAACATTATGCTCATGCATGTGGAGTTATCTAGGAGTCAGCACTGATTGGATAAAAGTCTGTCAAAATAACTGAAATAAGGGGGCAGTCTGCAGAGGCTTAGATACAAAGTAATCACAGAGGTTAAAAGTTTTTTAATATAACCATGTTGGCTGTGCAAAACTGGGGAATTGGTAATAAAGGGAGTATCTATCTATATAAACAATAACAATTTTGGAGTAGACCGTTCCTTTTAAGAAAATGGAAACCAAAAAACTATAATTTGCGCACAGTTTACAATAAGCCTATTAAGAGCTTTAAGACGAATGTTTACACTTTTTATGAACGTAACTGCACATTTTATTAAAAGTACCATTAATATCATAAAACATGTCTATAGGAATGAACAATGTAATCTGTTATGAAAAATCTTACAAAAATGTCATGATTGTATTTATATGACAATGTTTATTTGCTTTTGGCATTAACCCTTTTGCCGCTAAACCTATTTTCACCCCAGTGCTGAGTTTTTAGCATTTTTGCGACTTACATTTAAATGCCTATTATAGTCATTTTCAGTGAATAAACCACACGACACAAATGATATATTGTTATTTTCAGCAGGCCCAGCAGGTTCGCAATAAACCATTATTATAATTTTATTTTATGGCATGTGGGAATCTGTGGCCAAAACTGTAAAATAAATGTGTAATTTTTAGGTAGATAATATTGAAAATAGCCCAGTGGCCACTGTAGTAACTATGATCATCTAGCTAAATTGTCATCAAGAGTAGCCACATGTGAAAAAGGGGCCCATACAGGCTTTTGAAGATTATAATGTAGATGGAGCCCTGGAGGAGTGCCTACTACGTAGGGGCAGGTGACCCTAACGTAGGTCTAGAGAAGAGGATAGGTTAGGAGTAGGATAGGAGGGGCTAGAGGAGGTCTATGTAAAGGAGGGGTGGAGACACAGAAAGAGCGCCAATTTAGTTGCAAGGTCCGTGGGGGAAGAAGCTACCTATTTTTCCACCACGTACCTTGCATCATGGCGACGTTAAAGGAGCTGCTCGAGACAGTCATGGCCCTGGCGCAATCCAGGGGCATCAACTGGCTGCAGGAGCAGATGGTGATGGCGGGCATTGTGCCGCCGGGGAGCGCGGATGCGGGCGGAAGAGGCAGAGCAGCACGGCCTGGCAGCAGGCCAGCTAGGAGGGCCAGACCTCCGGCGCGGCTTAGCCCGGAGGTGGTGAGCGGACCCAGGACTCGTGGGTCAGGTTCCAGGGGCGGCAGGAGGACGGCGACGGAAGCAGAGGTAGCTGGAGCAGTGACGCCGCAAGCTGTGGTGGCAGGAGCGGACGGACCGGGACAGCTGGATGGAGACCAGGATGAAATCACCGCCCGGCGGTCGGGCGGCAGAGGACGGAAGGCGAGGGGCGCGGGAACAGGTAAGAGGAGGAGTGTGGCGGTAGTATCGGTAGTGTGGTGGTAGGTCATGGGGGCAAAATGATGGTGGCACACGGGGGACGGCCAGCAGGGGAGCCATAGCGAATGGAGCGCAAGGGGTTTTTTGGTCAGGAGGTGGCGGGCATGAGGTGCGGGATAAGCACCGGGGGGAAGGGGGTGTATACGGGTAGCCGGGGGGCCAAGTGGGAATACTTAGCCATGTTAGAGGAGGCTAGTTAGGTATGTGGCTACATGAAACCCCCCCACTGTAGATAAAGTGGAGATGGGGTATGCCCTAGGGGGCATTGAGGGACATAAGTGAGCTTAGGATTAGCTCCAGCGGCAGAAGCACTTGCTAAATAGTTTTAGGTGGCCATGCAAAGTAGGGGAGACTTCTGAGGCACTCCCTACAGAACAATGGGCTTAGATGTAGAGGGCTCAGCTAGGGCAGGGTTCAAAATCTACTCAGCCATAGAGTACTAAATGTGTAGGGCATCGTAGGGAGAGTACCAGCAATAGTTGGGGTTTATCCACCATTTGGCAATATAATTCAAGGGGTTACTAAAATGAGGCCTGGGAATTGGTACTGAGGACTGCAAGGTCATAGTAAAATGGAGGGGGTGGTGGGGTTCAGCTAGGCTCAATGGTTATTGCCCCCCTCCCCTCCCTTCTCTATCCCCCCTCCCCCCCTCCTCTCCTTCTCCCCCCTCCCCTTCTCCCCTACTCCCCCCACCTCCCCTTCCCCGCCCTCTCCTTCTCTCCCCCTCCTTCCTTCCTCCCCCCCTCTCTCCCCCCCTCCCCTCCCATTCCCCGGTAGGTGGGCTATGGTGGTGATGTGGGTAATAATGTGTTTTGTGGTGTTGCCCCCCCTCCCCCCCTTGTGACATTGCAGCAGGCAGGAGAGTGTTGGGCAGGAGCGGAGACAGCGGACCTGCGGAGCAGGGTCGCCTGTGCACGAACCAGACTTCAATGAGGCGGATATGGATACCATTTTCTTGGAGGATTCCTACAATGAGTTTGAGGAGGAACCACAGGGTGGCGGGGATGACGGAGCAGTTATGGTGGACCAGGTAGGCGACATGAGGGTTTTAGCTCAATTGTTGCAAATTGTGGCTCCTGGTGCTGCAGGGGAAGGAAGTGGTAGGGGGCCCAACCAGGAGACGGGCCGGGAGCTGAGGGCCAGTGGGAGCAGGACAGGCTCAGGGTGGTCTGGAGGGACTGGTCCTAATGATACACTTTCTTCACAGGCAGGAGCAGGAGACGGCGCTAGGTGTAGCAGCCAGAGAAGTAGCGGATCAGGAACAGTGAGACGGCGGGATAGGTCCCGTTCCCCAAGGGAGGATAGAAGGAGAAGAAATTGGCGGGCTTCCCCTACTTGGGGCAGGTTGGAGAGGTCCCCGAGGAGAGGCAGTAGCATAGAGAGAGGGAGATCTAGGCCCAGGGCGCGCTCGGCTGAAAGGACAGGAGCAGATAGAGAGGATCGGAGGTCGGTGGTAAGGAGGAGGGCAGAAACAGAAGGGCGTAGGAGTAGGACGGCCATCAACTCAGGACCTGCGACGGCACCTATCAACACAGGTGAGGTGTCTGGGGTAACGCCAGTTCCAACGGTAGACACAAACAGTGTGGGTAATGCTTCTGGGGGGGTGGCAACGTTATTGAAAGGATTTGGTAGCGCAGGTGGAGAGGCAATGTGGGGAGGGGGGTATGGTTGCAGGGGTCTGGAGTCAGCAAGGGGGGCCCCGGGTGCACCAGGGGCAGCGGGGTCGGCCACTGTGGCGGGGGGCTCCAGAAGGGGGAGCAGGGGAAGAAAGAGGAGGAGGAGTGCAAAAAGAGGTACAGGAAGCTGTCAAAGAGATTTGGGAACTGGTCCCGGGCCTTTTGCATACTGGCTAGCGTTACGGCGGAAAAATTCCCAGAACAAGGTTCGGCATTGTTCTGCATATCGTACGTACGGAGGGATGGTGTGGTGGAGGTACGATGAGCAGTTTCTGCAGTGGATTGCGGTGCGGCCAGACATGAAGTGGGATGACCGGGACATGGGGATCTGGTTGGAGATGATGACGCCACTTCGCGGGGGGCAGTCCTTTCGGAGCCCAGGGGGAACGGGGACTGGAGGAGCTGGATCCACGGCGGCAGTGGCACTCAGGAAAGGCCTTTGTTTCCAGTTCAACGATGGCCAGTGCAGATTTGGGGGGTCATGTAAGTATAAACATGAATGTTCAGGTTGTGGGGGATCTCACGGGTTCTCAAAGTGTTTCAAGAGGGGGAGAGTTCCGGCCAAAGCCGGGGACGTGGGTACACAGGGCCAGGATGCCGGTGAAGGTTGTCGAGATGGTGCCTTGGCTAAAACAGTACGCTAGGGGGCGGAAGGGCAGACGGGATGCGGAGCTGTTGTTAACTGGCTTCAGCTCGGGGTTCTGGATACCATTTGAGGAAAAAGGGGGTTTTCGGGCGCATGGGAATTTGAAATCGGCTAGGATGTTTCCAGAGGTGGTGAGGGCGAAGCTTGGGAAGGAGATTGCATTGGGTAGGATGGCGGGGCCATTCAAGGAGATTCCGTTGGTTAACTTGAGGGTTTCCCCGCTGGGGGTGGTACCTAAGAAGGCGGTTGGCCAGTTTCGGATGATTCACCACTTATCATATCCCAAAGGGGAGTCGGTGAAAAATGGGATTGATCCGGGGGTAGCGGCAGTTCGCTCTGTGTCTTTCGACAGAGCGGTGGAGCTCGTGCGGGCAGTGGGGGTGGGGGCGCGGATGGCTAAAGTGGATGTTGAGGCAGCCTTTTGGCTGTTGCCGGTGCACCTGCGGTGTCACCACCTGCTGAGTTGCTATTTTGAAGGGGCATATTTTGTGGACCTCTGTCTGCCTATGGGCTGCTTGATCTCATGTGTGTATTTTGAGAAATTCAGCTGTTTCGTGGAGTGGGTGGTGAGGCAGAAGTCTGGGTTGAAACCGGTCGTCCACTATTTAGATGACTTTTTATTCGTGGGGCCGGAGGAATCCGGGGACTGTGAACATCTGATGGCAAACTTCATGGAGGTGGCGGAACAATTCGGGATTCCGGTAGCAGCCGAAAAAAGGAGGGCCCATCCACGTGCTTGAGCTTCTTGGGGATCCAAATCGACTCCGTGCGGATGGAATGTAGTCTACCAGCAGATAAGGTGAAAGACTTGGTGGAAACGATTGAGGAAGCGTTGGGGAGGCGGAAGCTACGGTTGAGGGAGCTGCAGTCGCTGATCGGCAAGTTCAATTTTGCATGTAGAATCATTCCGGTGGGGAGGATTTTTACTAGGAAATTGGCATTGGCAACGGCAGGGGTGTAGGAGCCTTCACACAGGATCCGTTTGGGGGCCGAGCTCAAGGAGGATCTGACGATCTGGAAACAATTTTTGCAGGATTTCAATGGGAGGGCATTGGTGCAGGAGGCCATGGCGGCTGAGGCGGAACTGCATTTGTACACGGACGCGGCGCTGGCAGTTGGGTTTGGGGCTTTCTTACAAGGCAAGTGGTGTGTGGGGCAATGGCCTGAGAGGTGGGTGCAGGTAGGATTGACAAAGAACCTGGTGTACCTGGAACTGTTCCCATTGGTGGTGGCCTTGGAGGTATGGCCTCACCTTTTGGCGAATAAGAGGGTAACGTTCCCCTCAGATAACATGGGGGTGGTGTTAGCTATTAATCGTCTGTCTGCTTCCTCTTTGCCGGTAGTTCATCTGTTACGTTTGTTTTGAAATGCTTACAATGCAATGTCTTGTTTCGTGCTGTGCATGTGCCAGGTAAAGAGAATAATGTGGCTGACGCTCTTTCCCGTTTGCAGTGGGAGCGTTTTCGGTGTTTGGCTCCGGAGGCAGAGGAGACAGGAATGCAGTGTCCAGCGGCTTTGTGGGAGAGAGCATTCGTGGCAGGCTGAATATGGTGAGGGGAGCATTAGCTCCAGGGACCTGGAGGGCATATACGCAGGTATGGGCGATGTGGTTCCAATTTTTACAAAGCTGGGGGAGATTCCACTCGCCGGATGATAGGATGATGGCGTTGTTGGACTGGATGTTGATGTGGCAGCAAAAAGGGATTTCCAGGTCTATGGTGAGAAGAAGGCTGGCAGCCATGTCTTTTCTGTGGCAACTTCTGGGGCTGGAGAATGGGACAAAAAAGTTTTTTGTGAGGCTTGCAGCGAGAGGTTTGTGTAAAGGAAAAAAGTAGGGAGTAGGGATGGGATGGGATGGGATGGGAGGAGGCCCGTGGTGTTTGCAGTTCTGACAAAAATAGTGAGCAATTTACGGGACACGTGTTCTTCTGATTTTGAGGTGAGGTTGTTCAGGCTGGCTTTCGTGATGGTATTTTTCGGGGCTTTCCAGATATCGGAGCTGGTTGGAAAGAATAGACGGGATTGAGGGGGAATTCAGGTGGCAGATGTGGCAGTACGGGATGGGGCTTTGATAATTTGGTTAAAGAAATCCAAAACGGACCAAGTGGGTAGAGGGTGCCAGATAACGTTGAGGGCTATGGGAGGGTCATGTGGTCCGGTTCAGGGGTTTCAGGAGTATGTGAAGGTGAGGCCTCAATTTGGGGGTCCGTTGTTTATACATGAGGACGGGTCGTCTCTTTCGCAGTTTCAATTTCAGGCGGTTTTTAAAAAGTGTGTCAGCTTAGGGGGTTGGGAGCCGGGGGAGTTTGGGACACATTCATTTAGAATAGGGGCGACTATGGAGGCTCACGCCTTAGGAATAGAGGTAGCAGGGATAAAGAGGATTGGGAGGTGGGTTTCGAATAGTTATATGTCTTACGTTAGACCATCATTGATCAGCTGTTAATGTTGCTGTTGTTGTTGTGTTGTTGTTGTTTATACAGGTCCGGTGCAGTGTTGGTTGATGGGCCATTCGTATATCTACTAGGCAAGAAAAGCCGCAGCGGTTAAGGATGGTGAGGGACAGCTTGGGTGGTTGCCAGAGGAACTCAACATCCGCTGGCTAGGTTTCAGAGGCATGAGGTGGCATCAGTTGTTGGTGAAGGTTGTGGAGTATGCTCGGTTGTTCAAACCTCCTGAGGTACTGTTAATTCATGTTGGGGGGAATGATTTAGGGTTCATGTCCCAAAAGGATCTAGTGGATGGTATGAAGAGGGATGTAAAGAGGCTGTTGGAACTGTTCCTGGGTATGGTGTTATTGTGGTCAGAGATTGAGCCAAGGCTGGTATGGAGAGCGGCGTGGGATGTGGTTAGACTGGAGGCATCTCGAAGGAAGATCAATAGGATGATGAGTAGTTTCGTTAAGAGGTTAGGGGGGCTGTCGCTACGGCATGTGGAGTTTGAGGGTGATTCGGGTAAATGCTTTTTCCTTCGAGATGGAGTTCACTTGAATGAAGTAGGGCTACATTTGTTTAATTTCAATCTAAAGGAGGGGGTTACAATGGCCTTGGAGTTGGTTGGCGGGGCATGGCGGTAGGCCTTTGCCGGTGGCGGAGTGCTTGCCTAGAAATAGCAGTTAAGAGTACCTCCTGGAGAGGCAGGGGAGAGGTTGGTGGGTAAGGTTTTGGAGAATGGGAAGATGGGACTGCTATGGGCAAGCCTTGTGTGGTTTTAATCATTGTTTGGTAATGATTAGTTTGAATATGTTTATAAATAAAAGATGCAGCCTTTGTACCCCATATTGGTGTTATGTCTTTATTTGAGCAGGTACCGAGTGGAAGGGTCATAAGAAAGGCCCCATTGTGCAGTACAGAAATAAAATCTTTTTTTTCTTGCAAGGTGTTCACTGTTAACTGATCATCTGAATATATAGACAAAATCCATATATTGTTTTAAGAGAGGGATTTGTCTACTAGGAAAAACATTTTAATTGGAGTCTATAGACATAAACATTTTTTTTCATACTGCATATACTGTAGTATTGCAAACCAGATCACTGTGTGTTGCATTTACTTTATTTTTAAATGATCTTGTTTGTAGTACTTATCCAAGACCACGATAATTGAAAGAGCAGGCTTTATCGCCTGTCCAATCAGAGGTCTTGGAGCTTTGTAGCTGCTATGGGAGCTGAGATCAAGAGGTTAGAAAAACCTCCCCCCATACAGCTCCCTAGCAACTGCCGGTGAATACTGCCTTAGGCCGTTTGTGCTGTCACCACGTGCGTATGTGGTGACGTCGGCTGGCACACTTTTGAAGCCTGGGAGTGCCATTCACTAGGTCACCAATGATCCATGGCCTGTAGTTAGGGGGATCAACTAAAACAGTATTTTACTAGTGATCCCCCTGCATGACGAGAAGGGCTAATTATGTGCCTACAGGTAGCGATGCACATGACAATAATGCCTCTGCATGCGCAACAAAGGGGTTAAACACATTTTTTGTAATTGCATAATTTTTGAGAAGATCATATAATTATAGATTTCATTAATAAACATGAGCAGGTCAAATGCAAACTGGTATATTTATATAAGAATTTAATAGATAAAGGGGCTGAAAAAAAAACTTGGTCAGAATATCAAAACCTGGCAAGATACATCAGATTTACAAGTCAATTTTTACAATAGAATTTAGAGAATAAAAGCTTAGAATCAGAAAGACCTTACTAGACTCGACTTGCTAAACTAGATTTAATTTATTAGTTATGATCATGGCCAATGATTTATCAGTTTTAGTCCAAAATCTCCTATCTCTTATCTAAAATGACACATGTAAAAATAGTTTATAATAGCAATACAATTTATAAGTATGACCATCATTTTGGCTAAAAAAAAATTATTTACATTTTGGATTATGAAAGATAAGTCAACAATAAAACTGATAACAAGGGAGATCTGGCGTCAGATTAAAACTAATGGGTGTAACAGATAAGACATTTTTATGGAAAATAGACATTATAGACTTCTTAAATGGAGCCCTATATTTGAAAACTCTGACACCTTTTAAATAGCTTGAACTTCTATACTTTTATATATATATAGTACTGTTATTTACTGATGTCAGATTATGTAAATAACTTATATACACAATTATTTTTTTCATATATTTGCATATATTCAATGCTACTTAATTTACATCTATTAAATAGTTAAATATTATTTACAGGGTCGGCTCTAGAGTTAGTGAGGCAAGGTAAAATGCGATGCCGTTTAATTTTTTAAATAATCAATGTATTTACACCTTATTTCAGTCAACACTCAAAATATTAAAGATAAAAAAATGATATGGAATTTTCTATACCTTTTTACTAGAAGGCAGGAGGCACTCAGTAGAACACAGGAAGATATTTACAGAGTAATCACAATTAACAATGCTCTTTGTGTGTCTTTTTTGTGTGTTTTTTTTGGCCCAAAACAGCTTAAACATAGGGCACAATCAGCTCTCCCCTCCTCTTCCTAGCTCCTGAATAACTGTGTGCAGCTCTTCCCCACCACGAGTACCCCAACCTCACCACTCAAAAATGTTGTTCAAAACATACTCACACAGACACATATTTTATATTTACAGTATATACAGTATA
>CAJPDP010419200.1:0-18048 GCA_905336975.1 Bombina variegata variegata
TGTGAATACTGGTGTGAGTTGTTTTTGGCTTGATTTCTCCCAACCCTGCTATTACCCTGTTCCCTAACCTATTATCATACAGTTAACCCACACTTAACCAGACCCACAAGCCCTTATTTTAACTTTAGATGTTATATTATATGGCTGATGATTTATGGAATTTTGGAAGTGACTTTCCCATTCTTCTAGTAAGCCTATTATAGCATTGTTTTAATTATAGATGGATGCTGGACAGCAGAGGTTGCAAGTAACCATACCCATTCCTTCTAATTAGCTGCAGCACCTCATCTATGGTAATGTCTTTTTTGCATATTTGTTAAATAAAGTGTATTTTTAATAAATTTCCTTTGTACATACAGTATATCCCAGCATTATATGTGAATGATATGTACATACATTATATCTCAACATTGTATGTGAATGTTATGCATATACAGTGTATCCCAGCATTATATGTGAATCTGTTATGTACATACATTATATCAAATAAAACTAGAATTGAAATTCTATAGAGGTGCACTAGTGAAAGTTCAATTAATCATTAGAATCCGGCAGAACTCTTGATAGTCGGAGACAGTAGAAGAAATCCTAAAGAAGCAAGGATAAACAGAGGCACCACATAGGGTAATAACGTAGGGGAACAACAATTAAGAAGACAGACAACCACCCCTCTCTGGTAATGGCTACTCACAAACAAAAAGGCACAACCGGAGTGCCTCACTGTGCAGCACAGGACCAATACAGTCGCCCGATAGACTTGGTGCAAGGACGTCCACACGCCAGCATCAGGTCACGCCGATAGATGATCAATCACCCACAGCGGATGGTTCCACATAGGGTTGCGGTTGTCTAATCATCGATACACCCAGGAGATAGGCGTGGACACACCAAATCGGAGGGATAAGCAGCAAGTCCATGATTCGTAGATACGAATCCCAATCAGTGTAGAAGTCTGTTAAGCATCCCAAATGACAGATGGGTCAGTTACACGGCAAAGTATGAAAAGTCTGTAGATGAGTCTTACACTGCTTGTTATGTTTCTTTGAAACGTCCGTTAGCAGACCGGCTTGTATCCGTTCAGGTGTAATACAGCTGCAATCAGTGTGCAGCACGCAGTCACTACGGAAGCCTCTGTTGCCCTCTATGGGCTAATGAATAACTGAGCAATGCATTTCCAAAATTCTTTGTCAAGCTGAGGTGTGACCTGACGCTGGCATGTGGACGTCCTTGCACCAAGTCTATCGGGTGACTGTATTGGTCCCGTGCTGCACAGTGAGGCACTCCAGTTGTGCCTTTTTGCTTGTGAGTAGCCATTACCAAAGAGGGGGGGTCGTCTTAATTGTTGTTCCCCTACGTTATTACCCTATGTGGCGCCTCTGTTTATCCTTGCTTCTTTAGGATTTCTTCTACATACATTATATCCCAGCATTATATGTGAATGTTATGTACATACAGTATAGCCCAGCAATATATGTGAATGTTATGTACAGACAGTGTATCTCAGCATTATATGTGAATGATATGTACATACATTATATCTCAGCATTATATGTGAATAGGTTTTGTACATTCAATTCTCTACGTTTTAAGTTTATCCAGCATTTACCCTGCCAGTGTATGTTTTTTAATAATTCTCAACCCCCCTTTTGTTTTTCACCGTCAGACTGATCTTCTATTTACAACACACTGCTCCTTCCCTCTCTGATCTCATCATACCACATCCTGTCTCCATAGCCCCCTTCCTTCCAAGATACCAATGACCAATTCTATAATATTGATCAGTATTGCTTCAGATCTGAGGAAAAGAGAACTCTTGAAAGCTTGTTTTAACTATTTAATGTAATCCAATAAAAAGCTATTACTGCATATTGTAATACTTTTGATATTTTGAATTATATATATACTGTATATATAAAAATATCTATATTTATATATATACATATGAGTCCAAAGAGAGCACTTACCGTGTATCAAAAGTGTTTAATCCATCAGTAAACATTTTCAGGAATAACCCCATCATCAGACAAGTGATCAAAACAGTAACTAGTGCACTTGCCTACTAATACTATTTATAAGGGTGGATGTCAATACGCCCACGGGAAAGCACCAACCCTAAACCCGGAAGTGGCCTCAGTGACCTCATCGTGCCGGCGTTGGCGGCGCACCAAACAACCGCCCACAGTGACAATCTGGGTAAACAATAAAGGTTGCTATAGTGATAAGCAGAATCATATTCATATAATCATAAACGGGCTACAGGTGTAAAAATAGACCGATTATAGTGCTGTATATCCTAAGCATGCCAATACTATCGTAGTGAGTATTAAAGTTGTAGCAACCTGGTGTCTTAAAAATGTATAAAGGGAGCAGGGTATCATAAAACATATAGGGTTAATGGAGATAAGAAGCACCAGCTGGCAGGATGCACTTAAAAACTTTTATTAGAGAGTTCAATAGAACATCCTTAAAACAGGGAATACATGCAAGTGTCAATGTGGGTGGTGTGGAGATCACTCCAAGGACTGTCCGCTAAAAACATAATAATATCATAAAACATATCCAGGCATTCTAGCAGAATGGATCCTCACACAAGAGAAAAAGGAATAATAAGGTGAGATGGGGGGGAGGAAAGGGGAAAGAAGAAATAAAGAGGGGAGAGAAGAGAAGAGCCAGAGACAAAGAAAAAAAGGAAAAGGGAACAAAAGTAAAACATATTAAACATATTAAAGGGCTAAACTATTAAAGCAGGAGATAAATCTAGCTAAGAAACCTATATTTTAAGGGAAAAGTACATATTAATGAGACATTAACAAGCTGCTAATTACTGCCAAATGAATCCATTATATAGTGATCCACTATATTAGCCTAACATGATGGATTCCATAAGGGTATACCAAGGAGGAGAAGAAAGAAAAAGAAGAGAAAGAAAGGGAGACTGAAAAGGAGTAAAGAGAGATAGGATAAAGGAGAACATATGTCATATATGCTAATATAACAGTACATATACTGTATATGTGTGTAGAACTCAGTCCCGTATTGGGAGCAGATCTACCTTAGAAAATGGTCAGATATATACGAATATAAATGTACATTCAACTATAAATTTAAATATACATTGAGATCCAATTTAAATTAGTCAGAGGATGGTTAGTCGCAAAACACAAAGCCAGTCCAGCTGGGAATTGATACCTTTAGGGACCAAGGTGCCCAGTTCATAAGTCCATGTTGCCTCCCATTAAAGGAGAATTCTTCCCCTGTCCCCTCCTCTTGTGAGAGGTGGGACATGGTCAATCAGGGTATACCGTAGGTCTTTGACTGATAGTACTTGTTGCAGAAAATGTCGTACCACCGGTTGGTCCGTATGGCCTCTGTCTATGGCCCTCCTAATTGAGGACCTATGATTGGCCATTCTTGTACGGAGGTCATCTGTGGTCTTCCCGACATAAAATAGACTGACCACAGTTGCAGTGTAGCAGATATACTACATGTGTGGTAGTGCACGTGAGTCAGTATTTATGGAAGTATTTCTTTTTCTAATGGGGGTGGGTAAAGTAAGTACCTGTGGTCAGTCCATTGCAGGTGGTACAGCCTATACATCTGTAGCATCCAGGTTTTCTATGTAACCATGTTGTTTTTTGATAACAATGGACCTGGTCTGTATGGACCAGACTATCTCTAAGGGACCTGGCCCTTTTAAACCCTAACCTGGGGACAGTCATGTTCTGTAGAGGTAAATTATGGACCAAAGCGATGATCTGCCAATTCTTCTGTATGTTCTTAGAGATCCCCTGTTTGTCATGGGTGTAAGTTGTGACGAATGTCATCCGTGGTTCTGTTGGTTCCCTCTGATCCTTTGGTCGCTGCTGCAAAAGCTGTCCCTTTATTTTGTTCAGTTCCCTGGAGGGGTACCCTCACTCTATAAATCTGTCCTGCAACTCATTTAGCTGCTTGGTTGTATTCAGGTATTCAATGTTGTTTCTGGCAACTCGTTTGAACTGTGAGGCTGGTAAGGACCTTTTGAGGGCTGGTGGGTGACAGCTGGTGTAGTGTAGAAGTGAGTTGAAATCAGTAGTTTTCCTAAAGAGTGTTGATTGGATTCTACCATCCTTTTTATAGAAGCGTAAATGAAGGAAGTCTATAGTATCCTTACTATAGCTGATCTTGAATTTCAAGGCCGGACAAACTGTATTCAGTTCTTGGTACCACTGTAACAGATCCTGTTCAGTTCCCCTCCAGAAAAGTATGAGATAATCTATGTATCATTTAAATAGAATGATCCTGGTGTCTTGAAACAGTTGTGTGTCCATGCTTTCAAATTCTGCCATAAATAGATTGGCATAAAGTTAAGTTGTTATATCCTGTAGTCTTTTGTTGTTTTATGTTTCTTTCCATCTCGGCGTATGTTAAACGTTGCTACGTGCGGATACTGGGGTTATTACTGGGAGGGTCAAATGTAGATTTCTTCTTCAATATGTATTGATCTTTTTCCTTTGTGTTTCCTAGGAATTCTTTAAGTTTTGATTGTCTCTGGAACTTCTGTAGGTCTATGTAGAGGGCAAAATCATCAGTACCACATGTGGGTATGAATGTAAGTCCTTTATTTAGGGACCCTGGATTCAATTTCTGTAAGGGTCCTGTCATTTAGGTTCACCATTATGTTTGGGTCTGCAGATTGGGGGGTCTTGGGGGTTTGCTCCTTGTGCCCACCCCTTCTGGGGTGTGGTCTCAGCCTCCCCCATTTTTGACCATATGACAACTCCTATACTTGTAATAGGTTCTTTGATGGTAACATTGGTGTGTTCATCTTCTGAGCTCACTCCAGAGCTATCTACTGTGGTCAGATCAGCCAACGTTCTATATCTAGGGCATCTAGAGCTTCCTGGATATTCCCTTTGTCTTTCCTGCTTGAACAGTTGCCAGATGTAAATACGCCTGTCTCTGTAGTCGTTAGTAACGGTTTCCAATTTTCTCTTTTTAAACTGCTGTATAAGCTTAGTTTCATACCATAGTATCAATATGGAGAAGTTCATACTGTATTATTTCTTTCTTTGTTTGCTGCAACTGTACACCTACTTCCTTTATAACCAGGAGAAGTAGGTCTAGTGAGCACTTATTAAGGATACTGCACCACTTTTCACAGAATGATGTTTAAAAGCAATTCAAGTATCAGCTAATAGTAAATCAGAGGTAATCCAAAGTTGAAGGGTGCTGAAACCAAAGTGTTAATGTATTTGCGCAAAAAACCAGAATTCACCGTTCCTTTTCCAAGCCGGGGTGCATCCCACAAAGTGATATACAAAATGAGTCCAAAGAGAGCACTCACTGTGTATAAAAAGTGTTTAATACATCAGTAAACATTTTTGGGGAATAACCCTGTCATCAGAAAAGTGACCAAAACAGTAACCAGTGCACTTACCTACTAATACTATTTAAAAGGATGGATGTCCATATGCCGCCGGCTCCAACGGGAAAGCGCCAACCCGAAACCCGGAAGTGGCCTCAGTGACGTCATCGCGCCGGCAGTGCACCAGACAACTGCGCACAGTGACAATGTGTGAAAGCAATACAGGCTGCAATAGTGATATGGAGAATCATATTCATATAATCATGTAATCTAAATTACAAATTTAAAAAAAAAACACACTACGAAAAAAAATAAAAAATCTAAAATTACAAAAAATAATAAACACTAAATTATGAAAAATATAAAACGCTAAGCTTACAAAAAATAATAAACAAAATTATCAAAAATAAAAACAATAACACTAATAACACTAATAACACTAACAATAACATCTAATAGCCCTATAAAAATAAAAAAATACCCACCCAAATAAAAACACCCCCTAGCCTAGTGTTTGTAATTTTAGATTTTTTTATTTTCTTCGTAGTGTTAGGATTTTTTTAAATTTTTAATTGGTACTATTTTTTTATTTTATTAGAATAGTTATGTAAGGTTAATTTATAGTTTAATGTTTATTTTTATTTCACAGGTAAGTTTTTATTTAGTTATATTGTAATTTTAATTTAAAGTTAGGGGGGTGTTAGGTTTAGGGGTTAATAGTTTAATTTAGTGTTTTGCTAGGTAGGGTGCCGGCGGTTTAGAGGTTAATAGGTTTATTTAGTGGCGGCAATGTGGGAGGCCGGAGGTTTAGGGGTTAATAACTTTATTATAGTTGCGGCGATGTGGGAGGCCAGAGGTTTATGGGTTAATAACTTTATTAAAGTGGCAGCGATGTCAGGGAGCAGCAGATTAGGGGTTAATATATTTAAATAGTGTTGGCGATGTGGGTGGGCAGCAGATTAGGCGTTATTAGGTTTATTTAATAGTTGCGATGTGGGTGGGCTGCAGATTAGGGGTTAATACGTTTTAAATAGTGTTTGTGATGCAGGAGGGCGGCGGTTTAGGGGTTAATAGGTAGTTAATGGGCATTAGTGTACTTTGTAACAGTTTAGTTATGAGTTTTGTTTCGCAAAATCCATAACTACTGCTCTCAGATGGAGTTATGGATCGTGTCCGTATAGGCTGTAACGCAAGCATTTTAGACTTAACGCACAACTTGTAATACCGGCACTATGAAAATCCCACACAAAAACGTACTTTTTTTAAATGTGGAATGGACGTTGCGTTACAGGCTAAAATGATTGTGGTATAGCTATACCGACACAACTCGTAATATGCGTTCCTCGTGTTTACGCTGGAATGTCCATACTTTCAGCATTAAAAGCCATACTGCAACACTTGTAATCTAGCCGAATGTGAGTATTAAAGTTGTAGCAACCTCGTGTCTTAGTATTGGCATGCCAAGGATATACAGCACTATAATTGGTCTATTTTTATACCTGTAGCTCGTTTATGATTATAGGAAAATTATTCTCCATATCACTATAGCAACCTGTATTGTTTACACAGATTGTCACTGTGGGCGGTTGTCTGGTGCGCTGCCGGCACGATGATGTCACTGAGGCCACTTCCGGGTTTCAGGTTGGCACTTTCCTGTGGGAGCAGGCAGCGTTTGGACATCCACCCATATAAATAGTATTAGTAGGTAAGTGCACTGGTTACTGTTTTGTTTACTTGTCTGATGACGAGGTTATTCCCCGAAAACGTTTACTGATGGATTAAACACTTTTGATACACGGCGAGTGCTCTCTTTGGACTCATTTTGTATATCACTTTGTGGGCTGCACCCCGGCTTGAAAAAGGAACAGTGAATGCTGGCTTTTTGCACAAATACATTAACCCTTTTAACCAGCTGGAATTGCTTTTAAACATGTCATATGAGGAGCAGGTCATATAGAGGCAGGCCTCTATCCCTGAAGCAAAAGTCCCAGAGACGATTCCTTGGGCTACTACATTTCATTTCACAGAAATAGATGCAGCAACTATTCGGTTTGATGCAATTACAACAGGACCAACAGCTAATAAGCCGGTCTATGTATACAACCATTTGCTCAAACTAAAAAAGAGACAAAAGGACTTAGAACTACATGGTACCTACCTTTCGGAATACCATAGAAAGCGCAATATACCTAGGGGGTTCCGAATAAGAAATACCCCCACAATTGGAAGCTATAACCCATCTTTCTATGAAAAGTGGTGCAGCATCCTTAATAAGTGCTCACTAGACCTAGACTTCTGGTTATACAGGAAGTATGTGTACAGTTGCAGCAAACAAATAAAGAAATAATACAGTATGAACTTCTCCACCTTGATACTATCACACAAGATACACAGGATAATTGGTTGAAAAAACTAAAGACACAACTGACTCAGTGTGAAACCGAGCTTATACAGTTTAAAAATAGAAAATTGGAAACAGTTACTAACGACTACAGAGATAGGCATATTTACATCTGGCAACTGTACAAGCCGGAAAGACAAAGGGAATATCCAGGACGCTCTAGACACCCTAGATATAAAAAGCCGGCCAACCTGACCACAGTAGATAGCTCAGGGGCGAGCTCAGAAGAGGAACATACCACTAATGTTACCATTAAAGAACCTATTACCAGTATAGGAGTTGTCACACAGTCAACAAATGGGGGAGGCCGAGACCACACCCCAGAAGAAGTGGGCACAAGGAGCAAACCACAGAGAACCCCCAATCTGTGGACCCAAACATAGCGGTGAACTTAAGTGACAGGACCCTTACAGAAATTTAATCCAGGGTCCTAAATAAAGGACTTACATTCATACCAACATGTGGTACTGACGATTTTGCCCTCTACATAGACCTACAGAAGTTCCAGATAAAATTAAAACTTAAATAATTCTTTGGAAACACAAAGGAAAAAGATCAATACATATTCAAGAAGAAATCTACATTTGACCCTCCCAGTAATAACCCCAGTATCCGCACATACCAACGTTTAACATACGATGAGATGGAAAGGAACATAAAACAACAAAAGACCACATGATATAACAACTTAACCACAATAGAAAGACAGGCGATGAAAACACTGGCCAAAGACCAGAACATCATAATACGGGAGGCGGACAAAGGTGGGGTCATTGTGATCCTGAAATACAAGGATTATAGGGAGGAAGCATTGTCACAATTGGAAGACACCTCAGTCTATCAAAAACTGCCAATGGACCTTACTGGGTATTCAAAAAAACCATTGATGCATACCTGGACAAAATACATCAAGAGGAGCAAATTACAAAAAAAGAAATTGAATACTTAAAGACATCATTCCCTAGGCTGCCGACTTTCTATATGGTCCCCGAAATACATAAATCCCTGGAACATCTGCCGGGAGTCTGATAGTATCGGCAATTCAATCATTCCAACAACCACTGGTCTGCTTTGTGTATGCTCATCTACAGTCGTTAGTCAAGAGAATGGAATCCTATCTATTGGACTCCAACATGCTGTTGAACACCCTTAAACTGCTTGAAACAATAGAGAAGATGGATGTCCTAGTCACCCTAGATGGGACGAGTCTCTATAATGTCATACGTCATCACCTAGGATTAAAGGCAGTATGCAACCAACTACTAAAATATCCATAAGTGGCGCCATCAGTAAAAGTAATACTCCATTAGAATTCTGTCTCACCAACAATTACATCAAATTTGAAAAACAAATTTATCTCCAACGTGGCCCCATCTTATGCCAATCTATGTATGGCAAATTTTGAAATCAAGGACACACAACTGTTTCAAGACACCAGGATCATCCTATTTAAATGATAAATAGATGATCTCATACTTATCTGGAGGGTCACTGAACAGGATCTTTTACAGTGGTACCAAGAACCGAATACAGTTTGTCTGGCCTTGAAATTCAAGATCAGCTATAGTAAGTATACCATAGACTTTCTAGATGTTTGCCTCTATAAAAAGGAGGGTATAATCCAATCAACACTCTTCAGAAAAACTACTGATCACAACTCACTTCTTCACTACACCAGCTGTCACCCACCAGCCCTCAAAAGGTCCTTACCAACCTCACAGTTCAAACGAGTTACCAGAAACATGGAATACTCAAACACAACCAAGCAGCTAAATGAGATGCAGGACAGATTTATGGAGCGAGGGTACCCCTCCAGAGAACTGAACAAAATAAAGGGACAGCTGTTGCAGCAGTGACCAAAGGATCAGAGGGAACCAGCAGAACCACGGATGACATTTGTCACAACTTACACCCATGACAAACAGGGGATTTCTTAAAACATACAGAAGAATTGGCAGATCGTCGCTTTGGACCATAATTTACCTCTATAGAACATAACTGTCCCCAGGGTAGGGTTTAAAAGGGCCAGGTCCCTTAGAGATAGTCTTTTCCATACAGGCCCGGTCCATTGTTATAAAAAAACAACATGGATACATGGAAAACCTGGATGCTACCGATGTATAGGCTGTACCACCTGCAATGGACTGACCACAGGTACTTACTTTACCCACCCGCATAAGAAAAAGAAATACTTCCATAAATACAGACTTGCGTGCACTACCACATATGTAATATATCTGCTACACTGCAACTGTGGTCTATTTTATGTCGGGAAGACCACAGATGACTTCCGTACAAGAATTGTCAATCATAGGTCCTCAATTAGGATGGCCATAGAAAGAGGCCATATGGACCAACCGGTGGCACAGCATTTTCTGCAAACAGCGACATTTGGTCAAAGACCTATGGTATACCCTGATTGACCATGTCCCACCTCTCACAAGAGTAGGGGACAGGGGAAGAATTCTGCTTTAACGGGAGGCAAGTTGGACTTATCAACTGGGCACCTTGGTCCCTAAAGGGGTTTAATTCCCAGCTTGTCTGGCATTTTTTTTTTTTGTGATTAACCATCCTCTGACTAATTTAAATTGGATCTCCATGTATATTTAAATTTACACTTGAATTTACATTTATATTCGTATATACCTGACCATTTTCTAAGGTAGATCTGCTCCCAATAGGGGACTGAGTTCTACACATATAGATGTACTGTTATATTGCATATATGACATATGTTCTCCTTTATCCTATCTCTTTTTCTTTACTCCTTTTCAGTCTCCTTTTTCTGTCTCTTCTTTTTCTTTCTTCTCCTCCTTGGTACCCTATCTGTCACCCTTATGGAATCCATCATGTTAGGCTAATATAGTGGATAACTATATGATGGATTAATTTGGCAGTATTCAGCAGCTTGTTAATGTCTAGTTAATACATACTTTTCCATAAAATATAGGTTTCTTAGCTAGATTTATCTCCTGCTTTAATAGTTTAGCCCTTTAATATGTTTTACTTTTGTTCCCTTTTCCTTTTTTTCTTGGTCTCTGGCTTTTCTCTTCTCTCTCCTCTTTCTTCTTTCCCCTTTCCTTCTCCCCTATCTCTCCTTATTATTCCTTTTTTTCTTATGTGAGGATCCATTCTGCTAGGATGCCTGGATATGTTTTATTATGCCCTGCTCCCTTTATACATTTTTAAGACACCAGGTTGCTACAACTTTAATACTTACTATGATAGTATTGGCACGCTAAGGATATACAGCACTATAATTGGTCTATTTTTACACCTGTAGCTCATTTATGATTATATGAATTTGATTCTCCATATCACTATAGCGACCTGCATTGTTTACACAGATTGTCACTGTGGGCGGTTGTCTGGTGCATCGCCAGCGCAATGACATCACTGAGGCCACTTCCGGGTTTCGGGTTGGCACTTTCCCGTGGGAGCCAGCAGGATATGGACTAGCAGGTAAGTGCATTGGTTACTGTTTTGTTCACTTGTCTGATGACGGGGTTATTCCCCTAAAACGTTTACTGATGGATTAAACACTTTTGATATACGGCGAGTGCTTTCTTTGGACTCATTTTGTATATCACTTTATGGGATGCACCATGGCTTGGTAAAGGAACAGTGAGTGCTGGCTTTTTGCATATATATATATATATATATATATATATATATATATATATATATATATTAAGTTTAAAGATTAGGGCATCGTGAGTGCCTTCCTATCTGTTGGATTGTGCTATTATTTTAAAGTGCACACCAGGCAAATGTGATAATTTACCTGTATGATGTGTTACCACAACATGGATATATTTATATATATTTATTAGAGATGTGCAGGGAAGAAAATTTTGTTTCAGACTAAATTTTAGTTCTGAATATTCAGGGAATGAATTTCCCCGAATATTTGTTGTCTGCCCTATTCCGTTTGCGTTTAATGAAAATTCAATTTTCACTTCCATTTTAACTAAACATTTACATAATTTTTGTTAAACAAACGTAAATGTTTCAAAGCTACAGGTGAAAAGTTCACTTGTAGATACTGTATATTCTTACCTTAACGCGCTATGGAGAGAGCACGTCATGGTAAGTATTAAGCCTTTAAAATTTATTTAAAGGAAGCAAATAAATACTGATAAATGTTGTCAGAATTTGTAATTTTCTTTACAATTTGATGGTGCATTTATTCAGATATTCTTTGTATAAAAAGGTAGAAAATCCTTTATCCAAACTGCTTGGGACCGGTAAAGGTTTAGATTTCGGAATAGTCTGGATTTTTGAATATTTGCATTTTTAAAATAGGACAGTTTGGAGTGGGGCTGGAACCAAGAGTAAATAACATCTTATGTCATTTAGGCAATATTTACATGGTAGTTTTATATCATTTTTAATACTTTTGTATGCACAGTACCCTCAGAATGTACTTTAATCAGAAAGGTTATTTGCATTATTTTAGAACCTCAAAAAACAAACCAAAGACACAAATGCAGAGAAGATTGTGACTCACAGGTGGGGACAAATAGTAATTTCTGATCATTTTATTTAAAAAAATATATATAAATTAAAAAGTTTGGATTTCGGAATAAGTTTGGATTTTTAATTCTGATTTTTTTTTATATACCCAATGTATATATTAAATGGAATTTATTAAATTGACCATGTAGTGAGTTCCAAAATTACACTTCAGTCCAGTTCAGAAACCTTTTCAACTTACAGCTATGATTTTTTTGTTTTGTTTTGAGTGAAGGTGAGCAGCTTTCATCTGAATGTTTCATAGTTGCATCAAAGATTTAAAGAACATGCAATATGTTCAGTGGTTACACACCTGTCTTTAACCAAAATGTAAACATCTGATCTTCCTATGAATGACAACCTTTTCCCTTAATACCCAGCCCCCGAGTTTCTGCTGTAAGTTTTCAATGAAGATGTCAAATATAAGTTGCAAATACCCATAGTGAAATAGCCTCTACAGTGCTCAGACATTTTTGTGAAGGTTATAGTTGACACATTGTATGTAAATTATTCATTGTCACTTAAAACAACCTCATCCATATTTCATGATGACTATATTTTGGTAAGAAATAGAATGAAAAAATCATGAAAGAATAATGGAAAGTAGCATTTTGTGTTAAGGACAGAAGTTATGCAAAAGGGGAATAAGAAATTCCCATGCTGGAGGTAAATTATATATGTTGGAATAAACTTAGTTTGGCTCCATGCCCTTAACAGAATTTTAACAGTCCTTTTTTTAGCAAAGTGAAACATGCTTTCCGCATGTCAACATGTATTTGGTGTTTCTTTCTTAAGTCTTTTCGTTATAGATGAAAAGAAAAAAATGCCGATACTTTTGTAACTTCCATTTTTTTTTTTTTTAAATCCTGCTTTGATTAATTTGATGTAAAAATCACGCCAGTTCCAAGTTGGGTATCTAAAGTTACACTTGCTGTAAAATATTAAATAGTTTTTTTCATGTTTATTTTAATTTAAAATCTTTTCATGATAACTGTATATTTTATGTAGTACTTTACTTTTGTCAAGAGTTTCATTTTCTTAATGACTTTATGTATTGTAATGTAAAGCCAAACAATAATACCAGTCCTGACACTATATCCAATAACATAATTGCATGTAGTAAAAAATAAAACCTTCAGTTTCATTTTGTGACTATAAAAAAATACTATTTTACAAGTTTAAACACATAAGGGATTAACAATAATATCAGTCCTGACTCTATTTTCAATAAAATAATTGCATGTAGTTAAAAATAAAGGGGTATATTTATCAAGCTCAGTATGGACCGCTGCTCCATAACCTGTCCGCCTGCTTTGAGGCGTAGGACAGAAATCAACAGAAATCAACCCGATCGAATACGATTGGGTTGATTGACACCCTCTGCTAGCGGCCGATCTACTGCAAATCTGCAGGGGGCAGCATTGCACCAGCAATTTACAAGAACTGCTGGTGCAATGATAAATGCCAACAGCGTATGCTGTCAGCATTTATCAATGTGCAGCGCACATGATCCGCTATATCGGATCATGTCCGCTCGCACCATAATAAATTGGTTCCAAAGTCTATAGTCTAATTTTGTGACAATAAAAATAAAACTAGTCAAGCCTGTATAAAATTAAATTATTTTAATTAAATCCAAGTCTAGGATAGCCCCTAAGTCATTATCTCCTAGGGGAATGACAATCAGCTGCAGTTTACCCCATCCCCTGTAAGCCTCAATTAATACACCTGGCAACCCATGCCAGCACCTTCTAATTAATGCTTTGGAAGTGGAAAATCTAAATGATGGCCCCCTGGGGGAGCCAAAGCACAGATGAAAGCCAAATCAAAAATGGAATGTCCCACTATCTAGATTCTGGTGGCTCTAGAGGGATAACCTGCAAGAAACAAAAATAATTAACACAGCAAACCGCAAACAAACCAGGTGTTACCCCAGGAAAACAGAATTAATTAAACTAGCAAACAGCAAACTAACCATGCCCCTCAGAGTGAGCATATAATTTGAGCACAAGCAATCCATACACCGTATGCTATCCCCAGTAGAGCCCTGAAGCTCTGCATTGGTTGCAGCCCCAATTCTAAACGAATGAGATGCAATTTTGGACTTCCCAAGATCCACCTCTCTAGCTTCCCGCACTAAAACTCTATAAAGGGCTAGGTTACGAGTAGAGCTCTATTTATCGCTCCGGCTTGCTCTAGAAGTACGCATCGGTTTAGTAATGTGCATGGTACCCGATGTGTGCAAAAAAGTTAGACTATCGCAACAGCATAAATGTATTCCCTTATAGAAGTCAATGGAGCAAGAAAAGTAGAAAAAAACCTACTGCAAACCCGATCGCACTTTCTCAAGTGCGCTAAACCGACATGAAATTATGAATATATCACATTCCAATGTTCTTCTCATAGCAGAATATGTTCTATTTATTCATAAATACAAATGTCTAGATATATTTGATTGTGATACCTATTTATATATATGATTATATATGAGTAAACATATATACAGTATATAGGAATATGGATTTAAAAATACTTAAAACATATTCCCCTATGTGAAGAACATTGGAATGTGAAATATTTACAGTAAATAGACAGTTAAACACTTTACTAAAAATGAATATTGCATAAATACGATTTTCCATGTTTTCGTCTAATCAACTGCAAAGGGCTACAATGCACACACACACACATATATATATATATATATATATATATATATATATATACACACATATACATATCTGTGTATATATGTCTTTAAATAATATATACACGTATAAATACAAAAAAACATATGTGCATGCATATACTGTATATATATATATATATATATACACACACATACATACATACTTTTACATATATATATATATATACATACAAACTTTTACATATTTAGACTTGTGTATGTATCTCTATGTTAAAGCCGTTTGCAGTCATTTTTGTTTAATACCTGAGACCTCATATCTTTGAGCCCTTATAACTTTTTTGTGCTATATTTTTTATTAATACATTTACCAGACAGTGTTATGATTGTAACTGTACTTTTAAATGTATTTTTTATGTATTTTTTCCCACTTTTTTGTCTAAAAATTAGTCAGAGCTCTGAGGACACACTATTATGATGAGGGTAAAGTAGATAAGGAGTAATCATCAAGTACCGCCGACCTATGCTGTATAAACTCCCTAACTGAAGATATTGGGTAGCAGCCGCCACCCCCACATTGGGCAGAGTCAACCAAACCCCTTTTGCCTCCTGCTTGGTTTTAGAGTGCGGGATAAAGAGCAAAACTGATCCTTGGGAAAGCCTAACATGACGAAACTGCCCACCCTTACCAACCTGCCACCTGGCTGGAGCTCCAACTGTCCAATTATCAAGGCCTGATAAAGGCCAAAACAGAGCACTATCTGAAACAAGAACACCTCATAAGAAGAAGAATATATTTAGCAAAGTAGAAACCCGCCACTCAAGCCAGTCGACAGTAATAGGTTCTCGTGTGTCACATTGCTGCACTGCGAACACCCTAACCCTTAATCATGAATAAGAAAGAAACTAGTCTTGCCAGGCATACCCAGGAGATATAAAAGATGGATAATCAGTCATTCTAGAGTGTATAGTCCCCTGGGCTCAGAGATTTCAAATTCACTAGTCACTCACACAATTTCATCTGGTTGCCCAAAGTTGCATCCATGCCTCAAATACTTCAAAACTGGTCCCATTCTTTTCAGTGTCTAACATAAGTTTGCAAGGAAGGAGGATTGCACTAAAAGGAGCAAGGATATCCAGGATCCACCAGCTGTGAAAGAAAACTGGGGCAAGTTAAACCATCATTTAAGGCATTAGCAAGTTTCCCAAATATCCCCCAATCAAAGTTAGAAAGGGCATTTGCTAAAACATTTTTAACATCTGGGACATGTCTAGCCGGAAAATATATGTTGAGTTTGAGACAGCGAAACACTAAGTGCCACAATATACAGACCATTACCACTGGAGTAGCCGAAAGTCTGTTAATTTCATGTACAACACTCCAAAAAACAACAGACTAATCTTTAAAATTCTGACCATAGAGTTCCACTGTGTCATAACAGGCACTTGGCTAGGAGAATGATTTCTGTTCCTGCTGCAATAAGGCATTCTGTACCTTTAAGGACGTCAGGATAAAGCCTTGTTTTCATTCTCCCCTATTTAAGGCCAGACATCTTTCAGATCTGTGCTTGGTAATTTTGTAGTTGTGCTGTAATTGCATACCTGCTCAACTCCTGCCATAACCTGAAACCCACCTGCTACATCTTTGAACTATTGTCCTCCCTCAACTTGAGTTCCTGTCCTGAGAGTACTATCTGTACTAACTACCTTATTTGGGGAGTGCTCTGTGTTCCTACAGCTTGTTAGCAACCTCCGTAGCTACAGGACTCTCCTTACCTGCTGGCCACTTGTAAGCGATTCGCTTAGCTCCATAATTCCAACACCGAATCATACACAAGTGCAGCTACTGACTCTGTCTGTCAGCTGATTCGGTCACGACTGCATCTCCTTCTGGTATTGAGATACCAAACCCCTCAAACGGAGCAACATACCTGTTAGCTAATCCTTCCGTCTTGGTTGTTCTGTTCACAAAACCTTCCTACAAAAGAAACAGCACTCACTCATATGGCAGTTTCTCACTGTGGCATAATACCTACTTGGATCAACTCAGCAAATCCTGTTACTGCAGTTTCGGATTGTGTAGGTTCACCATCATTCAAGTTCCTCTGTTTCTGATTCGGGTACTAATTAAAGTCTTGCCTAGCTACATTGTATTTTCTCAGATCTAGATTTATCATGTATCATTGCTGATCTAATGTTAATTCAACTAGAGTGTTTTTTACCCTTTGTAAACAGCTGCTAAAAAATCATATAGATTTTACATGGGTTCAATCATCAGAGCTTCAGCACAGTCTGTGTTAGGTAGATTAATTGCTTATGTGTGCTTTCCATCTGATTTCACTTGTAAGCTACGCTTCCTTAAAGTTATTTATTATTTACTCTATTAATTATACTGTCATTAAATCCTACTGACTATTTTCTTCTGCAAAATAAACTACTAGAGTGACTTATTACAAAGGAGGCCTAGAAGATCAATAAGGCCCTAATTGTAGTAGCCTTTAAAAGCTCTGTGTTTTCAGCATGAGGTCGCTTGTGTGTTATGCAACAAACAGCAAACTGCCTTCCTGGAAGGGCATGCGTCTTCTCCAGGGTCAGGTGTAGTACTGTTGTTTCAGAATTAAACAAGCTGAAATCAATGGCTGAGAGGCCCAACTCACTACAAACCCTTACTAGGTCACTGGAGTTAAACACAATGTCCAAACCAAATCCAGGGGTAAGAGAGCAATAACACTAAACTTAGCTGCTGAACTCTCTCTAGTACTTTAATCAGCTCCTACAAAGCAAAACAACAATTATTTTCTAGAAAGAAACTGTAAGTTTATAAATTGAAATATCAAAAGGAAAACATATCTTTGTAAAAGTTTATTCTCACTATCCAGACAAAGACAAACTTGCACAAGTTACTTAAATCCAGATCTCCTGATAGCAGTTTAATCCAGGGTAAGGACAATTTTAAAGTCAGATAGTCCAGGTTAAGCCTCACAGGGAAAAGCAGCACAAAATAATTAAAGAAATGCTGAGTCCGTAAACAAGCTAAAGTCATTTTCCAAGTCCGTCCAATATAAAGGGTTATTATTAAAGCATAGAAAGGGGAGGCCAAAGTCAAACTGTCAGCCGTATTAAGTCAGTTCAGGATTTAAC
>CAJPDP010419247.1:0-10202 GCA_905336975.1 Bombina variegata variegata
TCCTCCTGTATGTGTTTGTAAATTCTGTCCTGTCTCTTAGTCTTAGAAGTTTTATATTATTGTTTTATTTAAATGAACTGTATCCATGGACAGTGCTGCGGAATATGATGGCGCTTCATAAATAAAGTATAATAATAATAATAATCCAAGAATTACTCTTAAATTGGCTAATTCCTTTATTACTGATGCTCCCTTGCAGGGCATTAAATTGGGTGCCAAAATGTTGGGCTTTGCTGTGCTCTAAGTTTAAGCTTCTAGCGATTCCTTACAAGGGTAAGACCTTGTTTGAACTTGGTCTGACAGAAATTGTTTCTGATACTACGGGTGGAAAAACCCTGCAGCTGACTCTAAATCTCTAAACAAGGGGAAACAATTCAAGAAACCCGCTGCTGATTCAGCATGAAGGGTCTGCCCCCGATCTGGAATCGGATCAAGTGGCGGGCAGACTCGCTCATTTCAAGCTTTGAAATGAGATGTCCCAGACCCATGGGCAGTTGACATAGTTTCCCAGGGTTACAAGTTAGAGTTCAAGACTTTTCCTCCCAGGGGCAGGTTCCACCTCTCAAGATAATCTGTAGACCAAATAAAAAGAGAGGCATTCTTGAAATGTGTACAGGATATTTCCCTCTTGGGAGTAATAGTTCCAGTCCCAATACAGGAACAAGGTCTCAGGTTCTACTCCAACCTCTTTGTGGTTCCCAAAAAAGAGGGAACTTTCAGACCCATTCTAGATCTAAAATTACTCAACATATTTCTCAGAGTGCCATCCTTCAAGATGGAGACTATCCGTTCCATCCTTCCTCTGGTCCAGGATGGTCAATTCAGGATGACCATGGACCTAAAGGATGCGTACCTACATGTTCCCATTCACAGGGATCATCTCAAATTTCTGATTTGCCTATCTGGACAAACACTTTCAATTTGTAGCACTTCCATTTGGCCTCACAACAGCTCCCAGAATTTTCTCAAAAGTCCTGGGAGCTCTATTGGCAGTAATGGGTCCCGGGGAGTTGCAGTGGCGCACTATCTGGATGACATTCTGGTCCAGACACCATCTTTACAACTAGCAGAATCTCATACAAAGATCTACAGCTATGCATGTTCACCCAATGGAACGGGGATTATGCAGATCTATCTCAGAGGATAGTACTGGATTAACTAACAAGAGACTCCCTCCCATGGTGGTTGTCTCAAGAACATCTGTCCCAGGGGACATGTTTTCAGAGACCCTCTTGGGTACTTGTGATCATGGACGCCAACCTGATGAGTTTGGGAGCAGTCTGGGATTCGTTGAAGGCGCAGGGACTTTGGTCTCAGGAGGAATTGGCTTTCCCCATAAACATTTTGGAGTTGAGAGCGATCTTCAATGCCTTGATGGCTTGGCCTCAACTGGCTCTAGCCCGGTTTATCAGGTTCCAATTGGACAACATAACCTCAGTGGCTTACATCAACCTCCTGGGGGGAACTCAGAGTTCCTTAGCCATGAAGGAGGTGGCGCAAATCATTCAGCGGGCGGACGCTCACAGTGTAGGGACCCTCCCTCCCCCATTTGGCGATGGACAACATTCTACTTTCAAAATGGAGACTATTCAGACTATTCTGCTTACCTTCATGTTCCTATTCACAAGGAATATTATCAGTTTCTAAGGTTTGTTTTTCTAGACAAGCACTTTCAGTTTGTTTCTCTACCATTTGGTCTGGCTACAGCTCCCAGAATATTTTCAAAAGGTTTGGGTACCTCTTTGTCTGTGATCAGACACAGTTTTGCATTTTTTTCCCCTTACCTAGATGATATCTTGGTTCAAGCTCAATCTTTATGTTTAGCAGAATCTCACACCAACAGACCATTGATGTTCCTTCAACAACATGGTTGGACGATCAGTTTTCCAAAGAGTTTCCTGGTTCCTCAGACAAAAAATGTTTTTCTGGCGGTTTAGATAACAAAAGTTTAATGGTTGAAGCTAATGTCAGCTTGTCTAAGCTTTCAGTCTCTTTCTTTTTTTCCCTCAGTTGTTCTTTGCATGGAGGTGTTAGATCTTATAATTACTGCATCGGTTTCTGTTCCATTTGCTTGTTTCCACATGAAGCCTCTTCAGCATTGTATGCTTCGGCTATGGTGCAGGGATCATACTCAGCTGTCTCAAAGGATTTATCTAGATCACAGAACAAGTCACTTACTGTCTTGGTGGCTGAATCATCAGCTTATTAAGCAGGGGGCTTCTTTCGCTCATCCTATTTGTACTATGATCACTACAGATGCAAGTCTTTCAGGCTGGGGGGCGTTGACTGGGGGTTTCAGAGGGCACAAGGAGTTTGGTGTCCTCAGGAGGCAAGGTTACCAATTCATGTTCTAGAGCTCTGTGCAATTTTCAAAGCCTTTCAGAATTGGCCTCTACTGAAGGGAGTCTAATCTCCATTTTGAGACATACAATGTCACAGCCGTGGACAACCTCAATCAACAAGGAGGAACTATCAGTTCCCTAGCCATGAGGGAAGTGTCTCAAATTCTGCAGTTCATATTCCAGGAGTGAACAACTGGGAAGCAGGAGGAGTGGTCTCTTCATTTGGATGTTTACAATCAGATAGTGGATTTTTGGGGTCTCACAGAGACAGATCTGATGGCCTCTCGGTTAAACAGCAAACTTCCCATGTTCTATGCATGGTCCAGGGATCCTCAGGCGGAATTTGTGGATGACCCAGTAGCTCCATGGTCTTTTCATCTAGCCTAAGTTTTTCCACCTCTGTTTCTTCTTCCCAGAGTGATTGCCAGAATCAAGCAAGAGGAGAGATTGCTCCGGCTTAGCCTCACAGGATTTGGTATGCATATCTGGTTCAGATGTCCAGTTGCCCACCATGGCCTCTTCCTCTACATGTTTTTCCATCCAGATCTTAAAGGGACAGTCAAGTCCAAAAAAACTTTCATGATTCAAGTAGGGCATGTCATTTTAAACAACTTTACAATTTACTTTTATCACCAATTTTGCTTTGTTCTCTTGGTATTCTTAGTTGAAAGCTAAACATAGGTGTTTCATATGCTAATTTATTAGACTTTGAAGACCGCCTCTAATCTAAATGCATTTTGACAGTTTTTCACCACTAGAGCGCGTTGGTTCATATGTTTCATATAGATAACATTGAGTTCATGCACGTGAATTTACTGAGGAGTGAGCACTAATTGGCTAAAATGCAAGTGTGACAAAAGAACTGAAATAAGGGGGCAGTCTGCAAAGGCTTAGATACAATGTAATTACAGAGGTAAAATGTGTATTATTATAACTGTGTTGGTTATGCAATACTGGGGAATGGGTCACTAAGGATTATCTATCTTTTAAAACAACAACAATTCTGGTGTTGACTGTCTCTAAGCTTGATGGCATGAAGATTGTTGGTTCTTAGGCAGAGTTTTTTTCTGATTCTGTTTTTGAGACTTTAATTCAGGTCTGCAAGCCTGTGACTAGGAACATGTATTATAAGGTCTGGAAGGTCTATTTGTCCTTGTGTGTAGATTATGTTTTTTCCTGGCATTCTTTTAAAATTCCTAGGATTTTGCAGGATGGCTTAGACAAGGGGGCCTGTCTGTCAGCTTTTTGAAGGGTCAGATTTCCTGCTTACTTGATACATTTCTTTCTTTTATGGTTGAGAGTCCACGAGAACCCCACCCTGTTATTTTTCTGGTGATGGTTTGTTTCTTTTTGCATAATTTTTTTCCCTGCTCATATTTTTTGTTGTTATTGTTCTTGTTTATTATATGGCATGAATTTTTTTAAGATAGCCAGGATAGATGTCTCTAAGTCTGTGATGGTTAGCAGTAAGTCATCGGCGTACATGGCCAATTTACTTTCCTGTCCAGATTGCCTTTATCATGCGATTGTGTCTAATATTACTAGCTAGTGCTCCATTTGTAATGGCAAATAATGCAGGTGATAAGGGACACCCCTGCCTAGTCCTGTTAGTGATATTGAAAGTATCAGAAAAAATACTGTTAACCTTTATTTGTGCATTTGGTTGTGAATACAAGGCAAACACTGTCTTTAAAAATTTGTCACCGAATCCAATTTTTTTCATAGTTTCTTGCAAAAAGGCCCAACCTACCCTGTCGAACACCACCTCCGCGTCTGTAGCCAATAGTTGAAAGATTTTTAGGGTATTATCCCTGGCCTCTCTACCAGTGACAAAGCCCACCTGGTCATTGGAAATTAACCCTGGGAGATGTTTGTTGATTCGAGTTGCTAATGTTTTTGCCAAAATCTTAATATCACTATTAAGAAGGGAGATAGGTCTGTAGCTTTCCTGTTTATCTGGGGTCTTCCCAGGTTTGGGTAAGACTGTAATATATGCTGATAACATAGAGTGTGGAAGTGTGCCTGTTTCAGCTAGTTTGTTGAATATATTTTGTAGGTAGGGTAATAGTAGAGGGAGGAATAATTTATAATATTTGTTGCCTAGATGTCTGGTCCTGGACTTTTCCCATTCAGGAGGTCCTTGATCGCATCAACTATTTCTTTCTGGGTTAAGGAAGAGTCTAGGCTATCAGTATCTTCTTTTATTAGTTAGGGTAAATTTGTATGGGACAGGTAGTCTTGTATTTTCTGAGTGAGTGTGTCTCCTGATGTATCTTTGAGATTGTTTAAAGTGTCATAGTAGGTGCGAAAAACTTTTGCTATGCTATAACTGTCCTGTTTAGATTTCCCCAGTTTGTCTTTAATAGAGTATATGTGTATTCTTAATTGTTGAAGTTTAATTGATCTCGACAGTAGTTTGCCTGCTTTATCCCCTCCCTCATAAAACCTTTGTCTGAGTTTTAGTGCTGTGCGCTGGTTCTCTTCATGTAGAAGGGTCTTGAAATTAAGCCTAGATTGGATGAGGGTGGATTCTAGGTTAGAGTCTGTCGGATCCCTTTTATGTTTTTCTTCTAGTTTGTGAATAGTTTGGAGTATAGAATTATATTTTTCTTTATATTTTTAAACTAATTTGGATTTGTGTTTGATTAAAATTTCTTGAAGAACACATTTGTGTGCCTCCCAAACTGTGGTGGATAGAAGGTTATCCTGTGAGTTGATGATGAAATATTTAGTCAGGGAAGTCTCTATCTGCTTTTATTTCAGGGTTGTCTAGAAGTGTATCATCGAGTTTCCACAAAAATGGGGCATTGGATGAGTTCGGCCAGATGATATCACAGGAGACTGGGGTGTGGTCTGACCAGGTTATAGGGGTAATGGAGCTGCGTGTAATATATGAGATACTTTGTGAGTTAGTGAACAAGTAGTCTATTCGCGAGTACTTTTTGTGAGGATTGTGAGGAGTAGAAAGTGAAGTCCAATTCTGTGGGGTGTATGGTTCGCCAGATGTCATGTAGGAAAAAGGCTTTTAAGTGTTGTGTTCTGTTTCAATATATGGTGTGGGACGCTAGATTCTCCATTAGAGGTGTCAGAGTGTGGTATTAAGGTCACCCCCCAATAACAGTACGCCTCTAGACACTTCCTGGAGTTTGTGGGATACGGTTTTAATAAAGCTATTTTGCTTTACGTTTGGGGCATATATGTTTGCTAAGGTAATTATTTTTCCATACAGGTATCCAACTATTATGATGTATCTGCCCTCCTTATCTTTCTCAATTTGTAAAAGTTGCTTGTGGTGAATAAGTATACCCACCCCATTTTGTTTGCGTGGGCCAGAGGACAAGTTAGCAGCTGGGTACCTATGATTGTGCCATTAGGGTTCCATTGTTTTGATAAAATGTGTTTCTTGGAGGAACACAATGTCCCCTCTCATTCTTTGTAGTTCTCTAGACACTATGGAGCATTTCCCCGGGTTGTTAAGACCTTTAATATTCACTGTTATTAATTTGATCAGGTGTGTTTTGACTTTTTTGTGTGGTAATGCCATTCTGTTGTTATATGGTTCAACCCAGAGTCACCCAATGAGATATAAGCTGTAGTGTTGGATAGGGTGGGGGTAAGGTAGTTGAGGTAGAGAAATGTATGTGAGGTTTCCGGAACCTGTCCTAGTCAATACAAAATAACAATAAGTTGTACTTAGTCAAAAATTTATATTCAGAGCAAAGGAAATAAACAGTTAATAAACAGCAATCTGCAACAATGTTGACTGCGTATGCTTTAAATACAATGAAAATGAGACTAGAGGGATGAGCCCTGCTAGGCCCGTAGAGCATATAAAGGAAAGAGCTTCATGTAAATGCTTTAACTGGGTAATATAATATAAAGAAGAGTGTCACAGTGATCCCACTGCTCATCTCTCCAGTATCACTAGGATAGAATGAGAATCCTATTTTTGATACATTTAGGAGGCAGAGAAATAACATTAACAAGAAAAATATAACTTTAAATAGTCTATACATACTTGGACAATAGATGGTTCCTATATTTGTTAACTGTAAAAGAACAGTATTAACATGAAAAATATGATAACTTTAAATAGTCTGTACTTCCTTTGACATAGGGTGGATCCTATATTTGTTAATTCTAGCATACAATAAACATCAGTGGCATGAAAAGTATGATCATTTTAAATAGTCTGTATATCTTCGGACACATGCAAACCTGTTTGTTGGTCAGCACCAGACATGGGAGTCAGCTCTCTATTGTGTGCTGCTGCAACTGTTCTGTTCAGTAGATTCATTTACGGTCCCCTCTTCATGGGGAGATGCAGGAGGTAAAGGAGGTGTGAGTCCCAATATGTGACAAAAGGGGTCAAGATCTTCAAGCACTCTGTAGATTGCAGTTGAATCTCCATTTATAGCGATGATACTTGTGGGAAAGCCCCAGCGGTAGGTGATCTTGTGTTCCTGTAAGACGTTTGTAAGGAATTTCAGCTCTCGTCTTTTTTGCAGAGTAGCTGGACTTAAATCAGAGAAGACTTGCAGGCTTAGTCCAGCATGTGTGATTGGATGTTTATTCCTGCTATGCTTCAGAATTTCTTCCTTGTCTTTAAAATTTAACATCTTAAGGATGACATCTCTTGGGGGTGCCTTTGCCGAGGGTCTAGGGTGGAGTGCCCTGTGTGCCCTCTCTATTTCAATGGCAGTGGATGTTGGTGTGCCTTTAATGGTCCAAAACAGGTCCTGCAAATATCCTTGAAGTGCTGAAGGTTGTATGGATTCTGGGATCCCTCTAATACATAAATTATTCCGCCTACTGCAGTTGTCCAAATCTTCTACGCGGTCCATTAGGCTGTGTACTATATCAATGTTGTACTGTGCTCTGGAGGATGAGTCTTTTTCTTGGATACTTTTGTGCGTTTGTTCAATGGTGGTAACTCTGTGTGAAAGTTCGTTGACATCTTTTCGGAGCTCGCCGAATAAGTTTTTAACTTCCGCCATGATTCCTTTTATATCCTCTTTCGAGGAAAGTGTTTTGAGGTCTTATTATGTGACATACTATGATGGCAACTCCGGTATTCCTTGTGTATGCGTCAATCGATTGTTTCAGATCTGTATGTGGTGGAGTGATATCCTGATTGGTGGCATCAGGGATTTTAAGGTGGTGATTCATATTTCGTGATTTGGAGTTCTTGTCTGTTGTAGTTTTCTTTTAGGGCATTCCAGAATATAAGTATGTTAGGGATATAAGGCCCTATATCCCTTTATTTATTTTCCCCCTTTCCTCTGCCTGGGTAGTCAGTTATATAGAGTATACTTTATAGATAGTAGAGGTCTGCAGGGACTAGTAGGCGTTAATAGGTGCAGCGTGTAATGTCCCCTGTGTATCAATATATACGTTTATCTGCTCAATAATTCCAGACTTGTCTTATTTTTCTTGCTTCCTCCTCTTGTTTCAAGTTTGGAGAAAGAGTGTTATACCAGAAGCTGAGCTGTACTTTTATATTAGTATGGGGATACTGTAGTAGTTATACATTATGCACTTTTATATGGTTTGTGCTAAGTGCTAAGGGAGCAATTCAGTGTAACCGGAGCAATGTTATTTATGTCTAGCCCCCTTTTGAATAATTAGTTGCACTGCCTATAAGAATATTGCCCTAGCCCTTTATGTGGATCGGGCCGATTTATGCAGAGTGAAGGCGGGTAAGTCACTTACACATCCGTTTCCTGGCTGGTGGTTGCGCTGTCGATGTCCGTTTAATGGCGGTCCCCTAATGTGTCCTCCCGTAGTTGGTTACGGAACGGAATGCCAGTAAGCTGCGACAAGCAGCGTTCTGCCACTGGAGTTGTGTTGCGGCCTATGGATGTATACCGCGTTGCCCAATTGATAAGTGCCACCTGTTGATGCTAGCCGATCGAGTTCAAATTTGCCCCAAGTGTTGTTAGGGTATTCCCCTATGTATTTAAGAAATACAAATATAAGCAGCGCTAGAAACAATACCCTTATTTTGCCAAACTAAAAAATCTGCCCCTCAAATGCAGAAAATGTATGACTTTATAAATTGTAATGTATAGTTGGTGCTCCAAAGAAATTTTTTAGAGCTAGGAAGGAAGGAAGGAAGGAAGGAAGGATGTAGTTTGTATATGTCTATATGTTAGTAGAATATATAGAAAAGCAATAATTGGTTAAATAACCATACCATAAGAGAGTCACTGGTAAAACCAAATGAGTGAATAAGTGCATCCGCTGTATGAGAATAAATACTTGTTTATTTTTAAAATCTAAATGTAAGGTTTTATATTCAACAAAAAATAATAATGATAAACAATTTAAAATGATATAAACCCTTTTATAATAAAACAATTGCAACAAAAGGTATGATTGAGGCTGTTTCAGTATGTGTATAAGAGGGACGTCTCCCTTAATATATTGCCTCAAGTATAAATGTACAATGGTGTTAGTAACACCTTGGTATAAAAACGTTATAAAATGCACCTTAAATCGATTGCCTTAAATGATAATGCCACCTTGATTCAAAGCGTAACAAGATTACAGGTTGTGAACAGTGTTTCTACTCGGAGCGCCAACAAACACCTATAAGCCTGGAGAAGGTGAAACCCAGCTCTCACCAAAATTGAACTACAAAGGAAGGGATTCCCAGGCGCAACTGACGGAGGCTAGGTGTGATAAAAAAGGAAATTTATTGATACAATTTAGCTAAAACAATACAATATGCTACAATAAATACAGTAATCTCATGGATCCATGGTTCAATTGCAGTGCAAACCGCATAAAAATACAATGAAACAGTAAAACAATGTTAAAAATCTAAAAACAATATGAAAATGGTGTCTTGTATGTAATAGTCCACATAAACGATTAACTAAAGTTGGCTATCCACTCCGGTGGATTTTGGGTGAGATCAGGAATAAAATTCTGAATTAGTGGCAAACCAATGTGTGTCCTGGTGGAAGAAATCCTAGTGATCCAAATGCAAAAAGTGGAAGGGTGTCCAAAAAATATATGTGTTTATACAATGCTCCAAATAAAAATTCTGAAAAAAATATTCACAAATAAAAAATATATGCACAAATAAAAAATTCAAATATTGCTGAAAAAAAATGTGCAGATAAAGATGATAAACAAAAATTAGTAGAAATCCACAAAATATAAAAAAAGTTAAAAAATAGTCTGAGGTGATTGTCTCAAATTGATAAAAACCTCTGTGCAAAAAAAGATAGCTGAAAACCTAAAATAATCCAAAGTGTTTAAATGTCTAACAGTGTCTGAGACTTGAGACAACAGTCTCCTTGGTGTGAGGGGTTCACTTCAAATATAGGCGGAAAACGGCATACAATACCTGTGAAAAAAGCAAACAAAATACAATGTGTAGCAAATTCCAAATAATCAACCTTAAATGAAATCAGACTCACCAGTACAGGTCTACGCGTTTCGGCCCTTATAGGCCTTTATCAAGACCCTTATATTATCAAGACTCTTATATTTTGTGGATTTGTTTATCATCTTTATCTGCACAGTTTTTTCCAGCAATATTTGAATTTTTTATTTGTGCATATATTTTTTATTTGTGAATATTTTCAGAATTTTTATTTGGAGCATTGTATAAACATATATATTTTTTATTTTTTGGACACCTTTCCACTTTTTTGCATTTGGATCACTAGGATTTCTTCCACTAGGACACACATTGGTTTGCCACTAATTCAGAATTTTATTCCTGATCTCACCCAAAATCCACCGGAGTGGATAGCCAACCTTAGTTAATCGTTTATGTGGACTATTACATACAAGACACCATTTTCATATTGTTTTTAGATTTTTAACATTGTTTTACTGTTTCAT
>CAJPDP010419277.1:0-10801 GCA_905336975.1 Bombina variegata variegata
TTTAGGTTTATGAGAGCCAGGTTCCGGCTATTGCTCAAATGTAAGGGGAGGTCACATTAAATACTTGCCACTTTAGTCTATAGAAGCTGTTTTTTCTGTTTTTTTATACTGCATACAAATATTGTGTATTTTCTGGTTGTATTCTAATAAAGAGACTGAGAAATAATTTTATATGGTCATTATACCATTGCTTAAACAATAAATCTAATGGTGGCCTAATAATTTTGCACAATACTGTATGTAACAAAAAAAAATCTATATCTTACTTTGGCATACTTAAAGTTGAGTTAAACATAAACTTTTATGATTCAGATAGAGCATGCAATTTTAAACTACTTTCACATGTACTTTTATAATCAAATTTGCTTTGTTAGGCTGATTCTAAGCCCTTTAAGGCCCCCTCTTATCTCAGTGAATTTCATTAGCTTTTCAAAGGCAGACAGTGCTAGTTCATGTGTGTCATATAGATTACATAGTGCTCACGCCTGTGAAGTTATTCATGAGTCAGCACTAACTGGCTGAAATGCAAGTCTGTAAAAAGAATTGAGACAACGGGGCAGTCTGCAGAGGCTTAAATACAAGGTAATCACAGAAGTAAAAAGTATATTAATATAACAGTGTTGGTTATGTAAAACTGGGAAATGGGTAATAAACAATCAAAAATTTCAAGTAGACTGTTCCTTTAAAGGGACATTAAACACTTTGAGATGGTAATATACAATTATAAACTGTATATATAAGGAAAACTGCAATATACTTTCATTATTTATTTTGTTCCATTTTCTTGTAATTCCATTCTGAAATTGTGAGCTTTTCTTTTCACATTAGAAATAGAAGTGCAGAACATGGTTATATTCCACACAGCCATTGGCTGCACACTCTAGTGACCTATTTATAACTGTCCCTAATTGGCCACAGCAGTGAAGGTAACCTAAGTTACAACATTGCAGCTTCCATTGTTTTATAGACACTAACACTTTACACTTATTTTGTCAATATTTAAACACCTAATGAAAGTAAAAAAAATACATCTACATGTTATTATCAGACTAATCATTTCTTTAAATGCATCATTCTATCTATAATTTATTAAGGGCCAGATTGCAAGTGGAGCACAAATGTTTGCACTCAAGCGATATCGGGTTTTCCTGATTGTTTGCACGCAGGTTAAATTGCGCTCGTATTATAAGTTGAAAGTAAACGCGATCGCTTGAGCGCAATTCAAGTTAATGCTCATTGGATTAGTGTGTACTTCACGAAACAAAACAGTCTCACAAAACACATCAAAAATACATTACAAATGACAGTTACACTGATAATAACACCATATAAAATTGCACACAAAAGTTACAATTGCTCAAAGATATGAGGTCTTAAGTGTTAGAAAAATAGGCAGGCAAATGGCTTTAACATTGAGATCTCTTCATGTCGGGTTTAGTGCCCTTGAGAACATGGGTTCGGGTGAGCTCGCAAGTAGGGTGTTAGTTTTTTTCCCCACTTTTTTTTGCTCCATTGACTTCTATGGGGAATACGTTATCCTGCGTGCGATATTCTAATTGCGCTAGAAGTAAGCTGTTTGCGCGCTTTGGGTTAGCGAGAGCATGATAACTTTTTACTTTCAACTTGTAATACCATCGCAACCCGACGCACGCAAAAAGTTTACTTCTAGCTCAATTAGTGCTCTAGCGAAAAGCCCTAAATAGCTCTCCACTTGTAATCTGGCGCTTAGTGTTTAATGTCCCTTTAAAATCTATTCTATTTGAGTGGTAAAAGCGAAAAAGAAAATGTTAGGAGAATGAGTATACTATTAAAAGTTTTAATTATACCTCCCAGGGTGCAAAAGCGGTTGGGTTCGTGCAGTTTCTATTCACACAGATATCTCTTATGGCATGCGCGATAGCAATCACTGCTAGCTGTGTGCTATAGACAAATCCTGGATGAACTGTGGCAGACAGGAAATCTTTCCTAAGCAATTTAATTCTTCTCTTTATACCGAATACGGTTTCTTTGGAGGAATCAGAAATGCAGTTATACAATTCATTTTGTTTCATGTCTTGACAATCGTACAAAAGCTCTGAGTATTGGTCCAAGAGTCGATTCATCTCAAAGTGTTGAGGATTAAGATCTTTCAAATAGTTTGTGAATGATGTTGTATCTCCACTTTTAAATAAAAACCCAATCACAGGACCAACTGTATAGATATTTGGAATAGAACTAATTAAAGTTGCAGCAGCCCAGCTATCGCTAGCTATCCAAGTTTTTTGTATTTTCTTTTCTATTACTTGTTCAAAGAGTTTTGTAACAAGTGTAGGTTTTAAAAAAGAAACAATAACATTTACTCTGGTTTCCTTCAATATTTTCTTAACAGTTTCGTCAATTTTTAATTGTACTGTTGTGTCAGATAAATGTGAAGGTATAAATTCTTTAAATGCTATGCATATATTTATATCCATGCTTTGAGCTCCGAAGCTCTGTACTGCTGAACGTCCATAGTCATCGTCCATTGCAATAATCCCAATCCAGTTCCACCCGGACTTGTAAATTAGTTTTGCCATTGCTCTAGTTTGATATGCATCATTAGATATTGTTCTAACAAAGGCAGGGAAACGCAGCTTGTCACTGAGTATTTCAGCAGATGATGAGTGACTGACCTAGAAAAGAAAACAATTTGGTAATTGTTAAAGACTTTTGTTCCAACAATAAGGCTTAATAACAAAGGAATGCTACTTTGGGCATTCCTTATTTATGATTAATGCATATTAGAATTTAAAGGGGTTGTGTATTTATTAAAGGGGTACTAAACATTAGGCAAATGTTATAGAATTCTGAGCTATGTGTAGAATTATGTGACATGAGGATAGCCTTTTATTTGTATTTGTTTTTGTAAAAGCCTAATTTTTCACCTAAAACTATACTTACCTCAAGTGCAAAGCCGTCCTCTTCTGCGCAGCTATTTTTTCAAATAGGTTGTCACGAGCTCACTAATCACAGCGAGCCCGATTGCACCATGAAATACATGTAGCACAATACCACGCTAGGTAAAGCAGCCAATAGCTGCTTTATATAGGTGTTTACAAAAATGTTTGTAACAATCTTATACATATAGTGCTCAAGTCACATGCATTCTTCTAAGGCTACCTAGGTATGCTATTATGGGAAGAAGCTACTGTATGTTTCAACAAAGGGGAACAAGAGAAAAAAGTAAACTGGAATTTTTTTTTAATTGGATGCTCTGTCTCTTAAAAAACTGTGTACAAATTAACGTAAATCATGGAAATCGAAGACACATAAATTATTATATTCTTTGAAAAATAACTTCAGCTAATCAAAAGCTGTACTCATTTACATAGAGTGACACATTCAAAATAAATAAACTATGCACTTACCAATGGTATAAGCTGTATGTTTAACAACCTTGAAACAGCTATAGAAACTTCTGAGTAACTAGCTCCAATGATTGCTTTAACTTTTGGTGTGTGGTTTGTATAATTACAGCTGAATTTCAAAATGTCATAAGTAGAGTTGTATGATGAAAGAAATTTCATTGTTGCCGCCATAGCCAAAGTAGGTTCAGAACAGGTGTCATATATTTCATAGCCAAGTTTTATCCCAGGTATGAAGGATGAATTATTTAACATTTCCATGGTGTGACTCATAGCTAGCATCTGAACAAACCCTTGCAATTCAAAGCTGCAAAATCAATAAATAAATAAACAATCAAACAAATATATAAATACATTTACTTATAAAGTTTAACACAAAACAAATTTAGTAATTTAAAAGGAACATAAACCCCAAAATGTTTATTTTATGATTCAGATAGAGCATACAATTTTACAGTTTGCTTCCATTATCAAAATTGCTTCATTCTCTTGGTATCTTTTGTTGGAGGAGCAACAATGCACTACTGGGAGCTAGAAAAATACATTGTTGGAGCCAACGATAGGCGGTATATAGGTGCAGTCAACAATCAGCAGGTAGCTCCTTAGGTATGGATACCAAGAAAACAAAGCCAATTAGATAAAGGTAAGTTGGGAAGTTGAAATGGCATGCCAGGATACCAAGAAAACAAAGCCAATTAGATAAAGGTAAGTTGGGAAGTTGAAATGGCATGCTGTCTAAATCATGGTGCAAAAACCTTGACTTTACTGCCCCTTTAAGTGTTTGGAAAGTATGATGTACACTCTGTTATTAATAAAAAAAAAATTTTTAGCAGGAATTAGGCTGCAGATTTTTTTTCCAAGAGCATTTTGATTTTCATTTTAAAAATGTTAAAGTAACAATCGGGGGCGTGACTAAGAAGAGGCCATGATTGGTCGCTTTTCATTAAGCTCCTGGGGCTATTTATCTAATTTACAAGTTTTTCTGGAATACAGCTCTTATCTCATCCCCTGCTTACAGCAACTTACTACTACCTATCTCGTAATTCCGAGCTGAGTCAAGATTGACATATAATAATACCCAGGACCTGAAATAGCCAGTTACAATTTTAGGCCATCACCTGCACTTGAATCTGCGCTATCTTTTTTAGTTTACCCAAGCTTAGCAGATTCCCCATTGACAATCCGAGTCTGTACAATGGTAATATCCTCTACCGGAGGAGTCTAATTCTGAGAAGATTACACCACTTGAAGTACTACTACTCTACATAACTAATTGGGCAAGGAGGCAGCCTGTAATTTCCTTTCCACCCCCCCCAGCCTCCCGGGTAAAACGGGCCCATCTAACTACTGATCCTAAATAACAGAATGGAGGAGTTCCAAACAACTATAGCAGCCCTGCTTCTAGAACTGGACCAGAAGATGGACACCGGGTTTGCCAATCTCAAAGCTTGCATTATGGAGGTCCGCACGCATAAAAGATGGCGCCCGACAACCACCATTATCTGAGCATGATGCCACTGAACCTTCAGAGCACAACCTCCTTACAAAACAGACCTCCATCTACCAATCTGAAGAGTATGGGCAGACTCCAGATGCTGTCACGAAAGAAAGCGATAAAAGTAGCTCAGAGGCGTCTACTTCAGTTCACTTACACCGGCCTTGTGCAGCTACACTGAAGACCGGGAGATCTTGTGCTATTCTGATACCCGACCTCGAGCGACCCCCAGTCATGGTATGCCTGACACTCTCTCAACTACCCACCCTCACTTCAACTCCAAATGGGGCAATGAAACTTACTCTCTCATCTCCGCTGTCCTGGTCGGGTGATGCGGCCGGCTCCCGTGTGGGGCATCTGGAGCTCTTTCGGAATCACACCACCCCAGAGTCATCGAGCGAGTGGGAAGAGACTTTAACATTTGTAACCCTAGGTTGATTCCTAACAAAGATCTCCTGGGAACTTTTATTAGTTTTTGGTGAAACTTCCAACAAAGAGTGGGATATAAATCAGACCTAAACCGCTCTGGGGTAGGCTAGAATCGGAGATGCCCCTATGGTGAACAATAATCCTACATCTATGTGTGAACTTGCGGACGTTTATATTTTTGACTGTTTGTACAGCATTGTCTGTTCGCTGGTTGCTTGTTGTGGGTCTGGCATGTCCCTGCTGCCTGGCGGGCTCGCAAGTGGCCTCCTAACATGAATGCATATTTCCTTACATGAGTCCACCATATGGAGAATACATTTAGAACATGTTATATGTAGACCTAGCTGTTTAACTTGTGCACAAATTCACAGTGATTTGGAACCCATGTACAGCTCATGTAAACTCCTATACATTCACACCACTTCCATGACCTATCACTAGGAATCATCTACAGAGCCACCTTTAGCTACTCTTCACTACTTGAACCCTAAAACTCTATAGTAGTTATTATGGTAATGTGTTAAATTATTGACACTATTAGTTAATGTATCTCTCACACTCACTCTAAGAAATTAGATATGCTAGATAAAATCTTCCTTTGCTCTATTTTATGATTTATTACCCTGCAGGCATCAGTCCTCCTATGTCTTTGACAGTTGGCATTAGTTGTGTTAAAGGATTGCACTTGATCTTGGTTTATGAATTGTATGAAAGTATGATATATTGTTAATATAGTAGCTTGCAACTTTGAAATATACTCTAAGCAACTTTACTCCTCACAGGTCACTATGCTTTTGTCTCACAATGGAGTCACTATTGCCCATGGATGTGTCAGGCTTCATATATTCGCCCATAGTTAACTCTCCTAACTTCAGCACCTAATTAGGATTGGAATCACCCCAGTCCAATATCTATTCCAGTCTGACCTGAATGGGTGTATAACTGGGTAGATCTTAAAGCCAGGTAGATCTAACCCTTAGCAGTAACCCCCCAGTAGTCTCCACACTATGTAGTTTATCATACCCCTCCCGTTAAAAGACTCCCTCCCCGCAGGGGAAATTAACCCATGAAAGCCCTAAAATTGCTGAAGTCTTTAGGAAATACTATGACCACATATATAACCTCTCAAATTCAAAAATGCCTCCTAATAAACCCGATATTACAGCATATTTAGAATCTATATCGCTACCCTCGCTCACTGAGCAACAAAAGCAAACTTTAGATTCACTGATGACAGCACAAGAAATTCTAGTTGCCATAAAAGACCTACCCTCTGGTAAAAGCCCTTGCCCTGATGGTCTTACAAATAAATATTATAAAACATTTAAGGATATACTGGTTTCCCCTCTATTATCTCTATTCCAAACAATAGATGACAAAGAACATCTTCCAACATTAATGAAAGAAGCACATATTTCAGTGATACCCAAACCCGGAAAAGAACAAGATTCACCCCCCAACTTTAGGCCCATATAACTCCTAAACACAGACCTTAAGATTTTGGCTAAGATCATTGCTTCGCGCATAAACCCAATTTTGCCAACACTTATACATACGGATCAAACGGGGTTTGTGGAGGGGAGGGAGGCAAGAGACAACACCATTAGGGCTTTACAGCTAATGGAATATGTCAAAACAAATAAAATTAAAACCATTTTTCTCTCCACGGACGCCGAAAAGGCTTTTGATCGCCTAAACTGGGAATTCCTTTTCTCCACACTTCAGAAATTTGGCTTTGGGGACACAATTATAAACAGAATTCGTGCATTATACCTTTCCCCAACTGCAAAAGTTAGGATAAACTGACTACTTTCAAATAAATTTCAGATAAGTAACAGGACGAGACAGGGTTGCTCTCTTTCTCCCCTACTATTTGTCCTTAGCATTGAAACACTAGCAGCCCATATTAGGGAAAACAAACAAATAAAGGGGATTCCTCTAGGGGGAAATAATTATAAAGTATCATTGTATGCTGACGACATTCTCTTGTCTCTCACCTCACCGCACACCTCCATTTTAGCAGTCACAAAAGAATTTAAAACATTCGGGGAACTTTCCTACTTTTCGATAAATTTCACTAAATCCGAATTAATGAATATCAACCTCCCTAAAGCTGACTTAAACTCACTTGTGAGCCAAAGCCCATGCAAATTACAAACTAAAGCGCTTAAATATCTAGGGATCAACCTTACCCCTAATAACAGACTACTTTTCCAATTGAATTACTCAAATCTACTCAATTCCACCCAAACTGATTTAAACTCATGGTCAAAAAGACCTTTTTCATGGTGGGGTAGGATTCAAACTTTAAAGATGACCACATTACCTAGGATATTATATATAATGCAGGCAGTACCTATTAAAATCCCTACTCCATTCCTCTGCAGATGTTAAGGTATCCTAAATAAGTATGTCTGGGGCTCAATAAAACCAAGAATTAACAGAACTACACTATACAGACCACAAGGGGAGGGTGGATTAGGCCTTCCATGTCTAGAAACCTATTATAAGGCGATTAGTCTCCAGAGAATACTCGACTGGCATAGAAACTCACTAACAAAAGCTTGGATAACGATAGATTCCCACATCCTAAGAGTCCCAAATGCAGGAGTCCTGTGCTGGCTACCCCAAACCTACAGAATTGAAACAAAGAATGCCTATCCCCTTTATGGAAACGTATTTGACAATTGGAACAAAATCATTAAAGTCCACTCACACATTTCAACACATAGATCCCCAATGTCACCTATCTCCCCAAATGCCAAATTTTTAGGAGGATTAGACTATACAAAAACCACATCAACACATCTGGAAATAGGACACACAATTCCCATACACAAGCTACTAGACGGTACTAGAGTGAGATCTCGACAAGACATCTCGGACTGTTTGAATGGGGCATTCTCACGATGGCTTAAATACAAACAATTGCTACACCTAGTAGACACATCCGAACACAGACGGGACTGGACCAGACTCCCAACGCCCTTTGAATCACATTGCCTGTCCCAAGAAAAACTCAGACACTCATTGACATTAGCAAAATCCATCCTATCAGCAAGTAATAATACAGAAATGCCGACTTTAACACATAAATGGCATCTAGAACTGAAAACTGAGTTAGATAGACAGACGTGGAAACGCATTTTCCTTTTTACTAAAACATCGTCCACATCAACAAAGATAATAGAATTAAATTATAAAGTTTTAACAAGGTGGTACCTCACACCCACACGCTTAAAAAGTATTTACATTGCCTCTTCGGATAAGTGCTGGAGGGGTTGTGATCATAAGGGAACGATGCTTCACATGTGGTGGGATTGTCCCGCTTTACGCCCCTTTTGTAATTCCATTGAGTCCCTACTACAAAGTTTATTCAACTCTACATTTAGACTAGAACCCACTATGGCAATATTAAATTTACTGCCGAAAAAAGTTGGTTATCTACGCCAACGCCTAACACAATTCATTCTTAATTCGGCCAAAACACTAATAGCTAGAAAATGGAAGAACCCAACTGTCCCCACATGGTCTGAGTTAATAGCCCATGTAGAAGAAACACTTGTTCTGGAGGAGTATGGTTATTTTAGAACTCAAAAACTAGATACATTCTTGGACATCAAATTTTATTGGGAATCCATTAAGCCCTTATTTCATAACGCAAAAACACCTACCACCCTTCAATCCTCAGAAGGGGCACCTGACAAATGATAACTCATGTACAATAAAATGTTTTGAAGTGTTCGTCCGATTGAGAGACTTGAACTGACTTAAAGTAATAAGCATTTCTTAATGTTGACATATGGCTTTGTGACAGCTTGAATCAATGACAACGGCTATGTTATTACAGATATGTTTTGTATTGTTTGTTAATTTGTATTGTTTGATTTTATATAAATCCAATAAAAAATTATTATACAAAAAAAAAGGCTCCCTCCCCGCAAGCTACTTACACCATCCTAGACAACATATATTTTTAGACTTAAATATTCCATTATATTTTACTTTTTTATCCAAATTGCCACACCTTCAGACTTACCCACTAATTATATAAATAGTCAATGCCCTAGATATACATATATTCTTCTTTTTTTTTTCCTTCTTCTTTTTTTAGATAACGTACTAAGCTAACAAAGGCCCAAGTCCCATCCCTCTCTCAATCTTGAGCAGCTTTTGCCTGCTGATCCACCTCAAATTATTCATATACTGTTTCATACCATATAGTATGTTACATATAAAAAAGAGATATCATTATAGGTCCAGTTATGTTATTATTGAAGTGTACCAACAGAGCAGTAAACTTGATTAGGATGTATATGAGTTTGTCACAGTGAGCAGCCCTATAAAGTTGTACTTGCGCTTGAATAATGTTTTCTTCCTTATGTGATTAATTTTGCTAAACAATTTTTCCACTTTGTGTTTATATATACTATTCTTGGGCATATGTTTAGAAAGCTAGCTCCTAACAATGTATACATGGTCAGCATATACTTATACTTTATATTGTACTCTAATTTAGGCAGTCTCGCTAATGTTTACCTATACCCGCTAGCTCGCTGTATGCAATATGTGCATTGTTTTCACTTCTTTTCTTGTTTATCATCGGACATCCACTTGTGTTTGTAACTGACAAATATCTCAATAAAAAATTATCAACACCAGAATTTTTGTTGTTTAAAAAGATAGATAATCCATTTATTACCCTTTCCCCAGTTTTGCATAACCAACACAGTTATAATAATACATGTTATTTTGGATAATTTCGTTTATTATTTTTGTAATCTTAGATTTTTTTTATTTTTCGGAATTTTAGACTTTATTTTTTTTTTTTTTTTGCAATGTTATTTTTTTTTCTGTAGTGTTAGAATTTTTAAATTTTGTAATTTAGTTTTTTTTATTTTTGGTATATTTTATTTTTTTATAGTTTAAGCTTAGTTTTTTTTTTATTTCACAGTTAAAGGGACAGTTTACCCAAAAATGTTCTCCCCTTTAAATTATTCCCAATGATCCTTTTACCTGCTAGAGTATATTAAACAAGTAGCTCATTTACTCCTATTTCAGCATTTGAAATAGCTAATTTGGTCTGTGGTATAGCCACCTATATTGAAAGTTTTGATACTGGAGTATATGCTATTGACAAGCCTAAGTAAACACAGCCAGCAGAAGAAGTTACACTCTAAGTGGGATGCAGGATAGTTAAGTAATAAAATGATAATTTTCCATTGTTCTATCTATGTATTGACCTATACAGTCATATTTATCAAGCTCTGTATGGAGCCCAGTGTTTCCGGTGAGCCTTCAGAAGTGGTCTAAAGACTGCTGCTCCATAACCTGTCCGCCTGCTCTGAGGCCGCGGACAGAAATTGACAGAAATCAACCCGATCGAATACGATCGGGTTGATTGATACCCCCTGCTAGGGGCCGATTGGCCACAAATCTGCAGGGGACAGTATTGCACAAGCAGTTCACAAGAACTGCTGGTGCAATGATAAAT
>CAJPDP010419553.1:0-12252 GCA_905336975.1 Bombina variegata variegata
TTTTTCGAATTCGAATATTGCATAGTTTGAATATTACATTTAAAGAAAGCATTAGAAATACTATTACAAATATAAATTCGAATTTTTCAAACTGAATATTTTCGACTGTAATCGTAAAATTCGAAACCGAACATTTGAAAATCGAATGTTAGAATGTTATGTAAACATTTGAAATTCGAACGAACGAATGTGTTAAAATTCGTGCCGTTTTTCGAATGTTGCGAAACATTCGCCCATCCCTTGTGATAGCAAAAATGTTTAAACTTCTCCAGTGTTTTTTACAAGTTTTTAAAAGAGGTTAAATAGTTATTATTATTTTTTTCAATAATATTTTATTGAAAGGTTTTTATCTTTAAACGGGTAATCAATAAATACAGTTGGAAACAAATTGTCAACATTTTCTGGGTGATTACATGGTTACATTTTGCTGAAACAAACAGCTTACAATCATTACAATCATTAGTTTTATGTCATATTATCAATACAATTCCAACAGTAAATCCAATATGAGCATTAATAACATGAGTAATGGAGTAGCTGGTCATGGGTTAATCTTTCCGGGTCTAGAGTACATTCAGATATAACAGTGTTAGATATACTCTCAGGTTAGTAGGCATCATGTAGCCTATATCTATAAGCGTTTGGAGAAGGGTAACTATAAGAGGGCTGTGGGGTTGATCCGGCTAGAGACTTAAAAAGACAAGTCCATAACTAGATCACTGAGAGTGTTATCAGAGTCCGTTCCCGTATAAAAATCTACCACAAACATCATTTAAATACAATATTAATGGATGATGAAGATTATAGACATACATGAAAAACAAAAGTGGAGTTTTCTATAGGATATATTTTCTGCTGCTTACGTAGTAAGCTCCAAGGTGTAGAGAAGGGAGAGGGAGTACGGGCATGGTCTGGTAGTAAACTACAATTTCTAGTGGTCTTTAAGTAATCTCTGGAGTTTGAGGGAGATGGAAAGAGGTGGAGAAGGGTAAAGAAGGGTAAAAAGGGGGGGGGGAGGGGAGGGCAGAGCAAGCAGAAGTTTACGGGGTTATATTTGGGATTTATGGGAGAAGGATGAGGTTATGGCTATAAAAAGCAATATAGAGCATGGGGAGCCTATCTCCCCGGAGGGCCAAAAGTAAGATTAAATCTGATGAAAACAGTTAGTGTCTCAGGGGAGTTATCAAACCTGCAAGGGGTAGGGTATTAACCAAAGTGTAAGGGATGAGAGGAGTTGCAGATATTACCCTTCTTGAAAATAAACCTTAATTCCACATTCTTATATGTAGTGAGCATATAAATAGATAATAAACAAACAATGAATAACAATAATGGCATAATTTATCAGTCATATATAGTATATCTCATACCTAACAATTAGTCAAACTTAATGGAAGTTACTGTATAAATCTATGCAAGGCTGCAATGACATCAGAATCCTTAATGAGATCTCTATATTATCATACTATATCCCCTCTAAGATAAATAGAAAGCTAATGAATTGTTATCTCTGTGTAGTATATACAGGTCATCCGTGGGCCTCTGAATTGTTATCGTCAACTATGGGGATTGTCAGAGGGATTAAGCAAGATTAGATTTATCTAAGGATGTGGTTTCCACTGCTTACCTAGTAAGCTATATCTATGGGGAGGTAAAGATTTATAGATTGAACAGCGCTATAAGATTCAAAACAAAACTGGCATATATATTTATGTGTGATTACCTTGAGTTAGGCTATAGCCTAGCTTCGGGTGGCCATGACTGTATTTATTTTAATGGGATTAAGAGTAGAAAAATTGTGTGGGGTAAATATTAGCTAGATCAGTAAATATAAATAGAATCTATTTGAGTATGAATTAGGTGGTAGTTAGCCTCTTATATGTAATTGCCAGAACTAGGCTCTATTGTATAGACATTAAGGAAAATATAAGTCTGCCACATGAGCATGGGCCCTATACCCTGCGGCATAAAACCTAAATTCAGATTATTATACGATAAGGCTACCACAGTTATATATCCAACACCAAATAAGTTTGTACCAATAAGGAATTCCATCAGAGTGCCCCATAATTCTGCAACTAGAACATTCTATCATCTCCTAACATATATGATAACAGATTAACATCAAACCTTTAATGCATAGGATAAGAAAAGATATCAAGCACCTATATCTGGCTAACATCAAGACTAAATGAAGAGTCCAGCTGGCCCAGTAAAAAAGGCAACTAAACCTATAAAGAGTATAATCTATATCACAGCTCAAACATAAGATATTAGATCACATATGCTAAGTAAAAACTAGGTTAATGGCCTTTGTATAATCTGATAGTTTTGTAGGTAATAGCTATCACAAAAACATTTTAGTGCGGTATGCCAGGTAGGCTAATCTATAGGTACGGAGGAATTTTATTCTGTTTTTCTTATAACATATCGCCCTTTATGGTCACAGTGTCAGCTAATGCAATAATATACTACATGCACAACTATTGAGCATGGATTTCACCACAAAACCATACAAGCAATATGTTGCCCTTATAGCAATAGCAAAGCTTTCTCCCTAATATATAAGACTATAGCTATGCTTTGACTCCCATCTAGTAGAAAGGGTTGGAATTTATATTGAATATCAAAATAATGTACTAATAACCCACTGAGCATATCCATTAAAACATAAAAATAGAGAAGATTCTTATAAAGAATTAGATAAATTGAGCTACATAACCTTAGTGGAACTCTTTCTAACTTGATAATCACATGCACACATATTGGAGAAAAATATATAATAACATATCGAGTATTTATCTTCTGTATGTATCTGATACCAAAAATCAAGGAACTATAGGCCTAGACTAAGCTTACTACCAGATACAGATGGTTAATGCAGGATGGGGAGTATGGGAAAAAAGGGATCAGAGAGGAGAGTTAAACCATTAATTGAAGGCAAACATATATATTGCGTAGTGAGCTAGCATATAAGTTACTGCATAATCAACATTATTACCAGTGGGCCCAGCTAACAGAGATATAAGGGGTTTAATAAAGATAACTATAGGTAATAGAAGGCTAAACTGTACAATCGGCATAGATTTATAATTCTAGTGAAAAGACTGTGCCATTAGGGCAAACAGGTTGAACAAGTAGGAGTCCTTTTAAAACTTAACAGCATGGCTTGGTATGTCTTCAGTAGCTACACGACTTGTAGCAGTCATCCCACCTCTGATGGCCAGGAGAAATAGATTCCTGTCACGACTAGCCATAGTGTCCAACTATATGCTCCATATTTCTCATTGTAGATCCACAAAGTTATACCATGATGTGGTGTTATTCTCTGATCAGCACATGGTAGGTTTGTTGCACACCAGGGAGCCTAAGGTTGAGGTTGCGTAATGGCGGCAGCAATGGTTGTAATTTTATCTGCATAACCGCTTGTCTGCTGTGAAGATTCCGCCACCGACAGATTTTGGCCACTCCCAGAATCAACCCGCTCATCACCGCTTCTCCTCTCACCATCCATCATCTCATGGGCGTTTACATATGAAGTAATCTTGCATGCAAAATCGCTTTGTAATAGATGTGAGTCTACGATCCCTTTAACTGGCATATTGCAGGAGAGTGTAGGTGCCTGTTGCTGAGGATCCAAATCAGTGAAGCCCCTTGTGGGTACATAAGCAGCGTTTGGGTTTAGAGTATCAGCTGTGTTGACTCCAGCGGGTGTAGTGAATGCTGCTTGTAAGGACACCACTAAGCTGGCTTGGTATGCATCTAGGAGATCGCCAAATCTAGCTACCCAGAACATGACCGGTTCCATAGTTGTCGCAGGATATTGCCAGTCTATGCCGTGAAGGGAGTACTCTGATGGCTGTACCTCGTTTTCTGTATTGAGGGGAGAGTTCTATACAAGCCTTAACCTCATGATCTTTGAATACTGCGCACCGTTGTCTGGTTTTTGTGTTACCTTGTCAGCCTCATGGCTTTATTGAAGAGCTTAGGGTTCAAAACAAACTGAACTGGTGCTCTCAGGGTCTCCAAAATCTCAGCTAGGAAGAGCTTCAGATAGGGATTCAGGAAATAGTCCACAAGTACTATATAATTTAGTAAAATACCCCTAAAAACTATATTGAGATCAGGAGCTCCCTCTGTACATGTCTATCTACTTCGGCAGTCGGCTCCACCCCCCATTAAATAGTTATTTTAAATTGTTAAATAGTTCATAACATTTCAATGAAAGTCCAAATTTGTCTGCAATTTGGCACTTAATTTAAGATTCTGTGCCACTAAAAACCCCTGAAAATGTGAAGTAAATAAGTCCAGTACCTATTTTTTTTTTTATTAATATGTGAAATTTGCAGTCTTATTGCAGAGCTATCATTCACTATTGCTTGCACATTCCCACATTCCAATTAATCAATATTCCACTGCAAAGTTTATTTTCTGGTATTTTGCTTGGTTTCCTTTTTAGAAAAGTGTTCTTGGCTTTCCACGCCACCTTTGCATTTTATGAGGCTTGTTTAGTTCTTATATTAATAAATAATCAATTTTATTTAATAAAAATACAAAAATGATTGCTCAGATTACAATTTTACACTATGAATCTTGTATTCAAATACAAGTAAAACAAGAAGTATCGAATACCCAAAAGAGTCTAAAATGTTGTAAACTACCAAAACCCCTTCTGTGCCAAAAGGGGTAGACAAAAAATGCATAAGTATATATATAAAAAGGGTTAAACATCATACTGTGTCACATAAAAATATTTAATTATACATAAATATAAATACAAACCCCCCCCACAAATATACTGTAGATACAGCCTGCTCAGATACCTCTAAGAAACTAAGTGCTGGCACTAATAGCTCAGTACAGAGTTCAAATAAAGTTCCATAATCTCTTCCTTAGAGGGGGCAAAATACTATCCTCGAAATCCAGAGACAATTACATTTAGTGGATGCCCAGGAAATAAGTATCCTCCCCTTGGTACCTGCAAAACTGACCTGTGGAATAAAATTCCAAACAAAAACAAGTGCAACACTGATAAACAAATATCAAAACTGAGGTTAAAACACTCACTGGATAGTCCAATAGACAGCCTACGTTTTTCAACCTGATTGGGTCTTTCTCAAGGCTCTATTGGGCTATCTGGTAAATTGCCTTAAATAATCCCTGGTGTTAATGTTAATTCAGTATCAATTATGGCGTTTTGGCAACAAACATGGCTCACTTCCAGTTTCGGCCAAATGTCACTTCCAGTTTCAGCCAGATGTCACATCCAGTTTCGGTCAGACGTCGGGTTTCGATCGACCTTCTGTGACGTCATGTCCGGTGTGTTGATTGTTTACTTCTGGCATAAATGACTAAGAGTTATGGGACATATAATTGAATTGAAAACTGAGTCAGCTACATTGTAGGCTTATATAAGAGTTTGGTATGTTTCTTATTTGCAGGGATATCTTTAAGTAAAATAATTATAATAATGAAAATGATCACATATAAAATAAAGTGTATCTGATTGTAATAGAAAATGAACAAAAATAAAAAATAAAAAAAATTGTGTGTACAAACAATTACAACCAAGCATAAAATATAAGCATAAAATAAGTACAAGGGGCATATTTATCAAGCTCCATATGGAGCTTGATGCCCCGTGTTTCTGGTGAGCCTTTTAAAGACCGATGCTCCATAACCTGTCCGCCTGCTCTGAGGCGGCGGACAGACATCGCCGGCAATCAACTGGATCCAATATGATTGGGTTGATTGACACCCCCTGCTAGAGGCCGATTGGCCGCAAATCTGCAGGGGGCGGTATTTCACCAGCAGTTCACCAGAACTGCTGGTGCAATGATAAATGCCGAGAGTGTATGCTGTCTACATTTATTGATGTGCAGAGGACATGATTCGCAATATCGGATCATGTCCACTCGCACCTTCTTAAATAGGCCCCATAGTGTCTCTACATTATCACCTGTATCATCATAAATATCTTTTCTTATTGAAGGTTTGAGGTCAGGTTTAATATACATGCAAATTCCTCCACCCCTTTATTACTCCTTTCTCTCCTAAATACTACTAAATATTATTACTCCTTTCTCCTCTAAGTTAACTGTCCAATTATGTGATAACAAACTAAACTGTAAGGAAGAGCTGTTAAATTGTATTAACTCATCTAATTCTAGAGCCAGCATCCATAGAAGGCACCTCACACCGCTTCACCTGAGGTGACTAAATAATTACCTTGTGGTCAGCGAAGCTGGTACTTCTGGGTAAGAGTCAGAGGCCCCTAGGCCACATAAGAGACACTGCCACCCACATTTACATAGACTTTCCACAAGGGAAAACTTCAGTTCCCATGCAATCTTTCCCACTGCCAGACATTTCTAAAGAGGAGGATTGCCTGGTATTTTAGGGCTGGGCTGAACATATAAGGCAGGATCAGAGTGATATACAGGAAAGTTCTCCTCTGTGAAAAGCACAACTAGGCGAAAAGATGCTAGCTCACCACAACAAGCTTCTGAGCTGTTCATTCACATTCCTATTTTCTTCACTTTGAATATATTTTTTTTAATTTTAAATACACTGGCATTCAAAAATTTGTTGTCACGCAGACATTTCCTTGTTTTCAAATGAAAAGCAATTTTTTCCCCCCCATTAAAATAGCATATGAAAGACACATCATGCTTACTTCCCAATTACAAGATGTCTAGCAGTGCCATCAGCTCAGAATTAGTAGAAACAAGTGGGACTGTGCTACACCAATCTTCTGTCCAGAAGCAATGCAAAATACTAATCTTTTCTTCTTGAAAGCCGTTCCAGCGCTTCTCCAGCCTGTCGCAAGCCTCTTCATATGTCAGAAATGATGATTCCGGCATCCTCCAATCACGGCTTCCCCCCCGGGGGAATCATTGCCTAAAGCAATGCCATGATTGGAGGAAGGCCGAGATTGTCATTTCTGACATAGGAAGAGGCTTGCGACGGGCGGGGGAAGCGCTGGAGCAGCTTTCACAAAGAAAAGGTAAGTATTTTAACAACACCGATGAAATGTAAAGTCTGATGAATGAAAGTGCCACTGTTTTTAATAGGATTATTAAAAACCGGGAACTGGTTCATCAAAATTTACATTCACTTTAAATCATTGCTTGTATGTGTTTCAAAATAATTATATAAATTTAGTTAGCTCTTTGTAATATGTATCCAGTATAATAGCAACCAGAAAACATAAGTATGTCAGTCAATTTCCAAAACTGCTCATTGCAAGCCCCTGAGTTATTCTTCAAAACTGCCTGAACATGAAGCTCAGAATTTATTTGTATATTTGACATGTGCAGTGATCAATCTGTCTCACCTGTATAAAATGCTATATAGAAGATATATGGACGCGCCAACAGAATAAGCTGACCATGTTCAGGTATCAGTCTATCAGTACTTACAGATCCGATCCCACGCCGTGGGAAAGAGTGCTCATCCACAGTATACAATGCCAACACCAGGAAGTAAAGAACACTAGGTGCTCCACCTATGAAGCAGCTCAGTGAATATTCAGAGCTCCTATCGACTTTCCCCTTTCCAATATACAAGTAGTAACCATCCAATGCAGGAGACAATTATTCTTAAAGCATGCAAGTTCTTTAAAAAAAAAAAAAAAGTTTTATTTCATCAGGATGCAAACATCGGCAAACACCACTACATACACTAGAGCTACAGTGGTGTTGCCGATGTTTTTACAAAAATGAAGTATACAATTTATAATTTATAGTGGTCCCAAAGAATGTTCAAGCTTTATTAGGCTTACTATATTGTGAGAGACTGAATCTGGTGAAAAGAGCACTAATGCTAGAAACTGGAAATGATCCAGAATTTGACAGCTTGTTGGAAGAATACAGTGATCTATTCAAAGGATGTGGTTGTCTGCTAAGGGGACACACCATCAGGATAAACAAAATTATACCACCAATAGTATATCCATGCAGAAAAGTGCCGTTTGCACTACAAGACCAGCTTAAAGCAGAGCTTGAAAGAATGAAAAGAATGGGAGTCATTTCAAAAATAGATGAACCAACATTTGTTAATAGTGGAAAAGAAAAATCGAAAATAAGGATTTGCCTTGATCCTCACAATTTAAACAAAGCAATAAATAGAGAATATTTTAAATTACCTACTCGTTAGGAGATCATGTTGCAATTTACAAATGCTAAATATTTTTGTAAATTAGATGCTTCCCCAGACTTTTGGCAATTGAAGTTGGATGAAGCCAGTTCAAAGTTGTGTGCATTCAACACGCCTTTTGCCAGATACAGATTTTTAAGATTAGCAAAGAAGTATCACAAAACAATTCACATGATATACAAACACATTGAATTTGTGTTCACATCCATGGATGACATTATCAAATGGGCAACTTCTAAGGAAAAACATGAATAAAATAAATAGAAAACATCACAATTACAACAATTTCTATACTTTGGCTCATATCCCTTAATGAAAACTTGCTGGTTTCTGTCCATACACTTCTAGACATGCCTATGGGCAGGAAGGAACACTTATATAGTGCTAAAAGTGGGGAGTGGTACGCTCTGTCCACTTCCCAAGAGAGGAGGGTTCTTATTGGTGATTGTTATCCAGAGATATGAGTCAATATATAGACATTACATTTTTTTACAATTTTTTTGATCCAGGTCTCCGAAGGTGCATTTGTAAGAATCGATTGAAGTGGGGATCCAGAAACTACTCTGAAGACCAAGGATGCCTGATGCAACTAAGACTGAAAACTAGAAGTTAATATCAAAATGATAGCAGTGTTGCATGCATTCTCTCCCTGAGAAGGAATCTGAATTATTAGAACCTTGATGACTAAACAATCTTGATTTTATTAAAAACAAGAAGCAGATATTTTCCCATTCTTTCTTTCTTTTTTCCCTTTCTCAGCGTGAAAGAAGAAAAAGAACCATTAAATACAATATTGCTGAATTGTCTCTCAGTTATGATTTTAGATCTGTTCGCAAGTTGGTGGCTCACACTATCTACTTCTATTATAGCCAGTTTTCTCTCTTTTTTGTGTGTGTAACCTCCACAGGAACATGATGATCTTTTTGTTTTCTAACATCTTTGAATTTGGATTCCTGTTCTTCCATTTCCTGACTTTTCGCAGCATCGGGCTCTGCAAAGTTAAGCAGAAGATGGGACTGTGTTATCCGCTGATAATCCTTACGTTGATTGTTTTTTGTTAGTTTTTTTGCTACAAAGCTTAATGTTCTTGTCCTTTGCTGCTGTTTGGAAGTTAGTAAATATTTAATGCAAAATATTCACATCATGAAGCCCATTTATCAAGCTCCGAATGGAGCTTGAGGGCCCGTGTTTCTGGCGAGTCTTCAGATTCGCCAGAAACGCAAGTTATGGACTAGCGGTCTAAAGACCGCTGCTCCATAACCTGTCCGCCTGCTCTGATGAGGTGGACAGAGATCGCCACAATTCAACCTAATCGAGTATGATCGGGTTGATTGACACCTCCCTGCTGGCAGCCCATGGCCGCGAGTCTATAGGGGGCGGCGTTGCACCAGCAGCTCTTGTGAACTGCTGGTGCAATGCTGAATACAGAGAGAGCATATTGCTCTCCGCATTCAGAGATGTCTGTCGGACCTGATCTGCACTTGTAGCATAATCCATAAGTAGTAATGTATTTTTCATTTTTATTCCTATATCTACCAAATGTGGAGCAATAATTTTGTTTGATTTAGAAAGGGTATACAATTTTAATAGAGTTTCTAATTTACTTTTATTATGCAATATACTTGCAGCATCGAACATAAGCTTTCTGTTTATTCAGAATCCCATTGAGTTCTATGGCATCTGCGACCTCAAGGGTGGCGGATTGAAAACTAGGTATGCTGCGTCGGAATAGACGCGAGCGTACCTGTTAAATGTTGATAAATTGGGAAAAGTGTCAGAGTCGAATGTGAATTTGAAACATCTGTAATGACGCAAGCATCGATCTGCGTCAAATTGAGATCACGGGATTGTACTTTACGCCACAAATTTCTACATTTGCCGATCTTGATGCTTTGATAACTACAGCGGCTCAATCTCGCAAAAAATTATGACGCGGAATTCAAGCGTATTTTTAGTTGACGCTTTGAATAATTGACCCCTATATCTAATAGAAGAAATGCAAACTATCACATAAGTTCAGCTCATTTCACCACTAAGTGTTATGAGATAGATGGGTCTAAAAAAAGGTTTAGAAATAATGCTGTTCCAACTTTGCTTTCCATGGCCAATGTTAAAGAGAGACAAATTGTGCATGCAACTACAACCACACAACATATATCCGGCATTAATAAAGAAGGGGCAGACGACACAATTAAAGAAGAAACCTTCCATTCTGGACAATCTGCAAGTATTTCTAAAGAAGGTTATAAAGAAGATCAAATTTCCATTGTTGAACAGAAACATAGTTATGCAACTGCCATGAACCAGGTTGAAACTATGCTGTATGTAGCACATTTCAAAAAAGTTTCTATTGCTACAAGTTCAAAATTATCAAGTAATTTCCTATATTGCATGATTTAACAAGTTTTATAGCAAAACCGTGTAAGACAGGAGAGAAGAATGCTATTAGATTTATTAAATCAAATATTAAGGAATCTAGTAATATCATTATAAATCCAATAATTAAAAATGTATCAGGTTTCAAGTTAATTCTATCACATCCTCCAGGATTTTTTCAAGAATAAGCACCGACAACACAAACAAACATTGATGTCCTGAGACGTTCACCAAGAACTCAAAATAAATGTAAAAAGGGAGAGAAAAGAAACATGGCAATAAGCACAAGAAAATTTATTAAATATAGAAGTATTGCAACCTTGATAGGACCATGCAAATATTTTATGGCCGAAGTTGGAGGTCAAGAAAATAATGGTACTGAAAACATGGAGGATAATTATTTGATTCCAATTCAAAGCAATGTTTGCATTCATCATCTAACAAAAAAGTCTATAGATAATATTACAAATATTGAAGGAAAGAAAGAAGGCATCAATGTAATTGAAACGAGATACAGCATCAGATTTGACAACAGCTAGAGAAATACATGAAACAAGTGTTTCTCAAGTATTGATAGTGACATTTTTTCTGAAGCACCAAAAATTGTTGATACTTCAATACAAAAACTCCAGAGAAATCGTTAAATGACCCGTCATGTGTAGCATTTTCAAATTAATCTTCAAGAGTACCTATTTCAGATGAAATTGAGGAAATAAGTTTAAGCATTGGCAGTGAAAGAAAGTTTATTATTTTTGAATCATGCTTAAATTAATTGCTTTCATTACTTAGATTGAGATGCAAGAAGAGTGTGAAGCTCCAATTTTAGAACTTTTGAAATATATTTCAGGAACATGTCTAATGGTTTTTGGAGAATGTGGCAATGGACACAAACATAAATTGTGGCAGAATCAACCTTATATTAAAAATATACCTGCAGGAAATGTACTTGCTTCTGCTTCCATTTTATTTAGAAGAAATTGTCAAACAAATTGTGGAATATTTCAAAATTTTAAAAGTTCCTTTTGTTTAAACTTTCACCTATAACATATACCAAAAAAAGGTTTCTTTTCCCTGTAATTGATAGACATTGGTCTTAACAAAGAAGTGAAATATTGGAATCATTGAAAGAAAAAAACATTATGTCTTGTGACAGGCAGTGCAATAGCCCAGGTTTTTCTGCTAAGTACTGTAACTACACCTTTATGGAGGACAAAACACAAAAAATTGTTGATTTTACTACTATTCAAGTAACCGAATCAACATCTTCAGTGGTCATGGAAAGCATGGCTTTCAGGAGATGTTTAAATAAACAGTAAATGAATGTATACAGATAAAGAAAAAGAATGATGGAAGATGAATAATATATATATATATATATATATATATATATATATATATATATATTATGCAACTGCCAGTGTGCCAACAGTTTAGCATAAAGAATGAAAGGAGGCACTCGCTGGTCATTCAAATTGTGGTTTAATCCATGTGACGTTTCCTCAGACCTGTATCATTCTGTGAATATGTCATTCCTTTAATACCTCAAGGAAGGGATGACTTAAGAAATGTCACATTAGAACGTATGGAGGAAAGCACACCAAGTATAAGCAGAAAGCACATGAAAATTAAATGTATGACAACAAATGCAAGAAGCATGACAGGTAAAATGGGGGTATACTTTATTTAGGAGGGAAAGGAATAATAAAAGGGGTGGAGGAA
>CAJPDP010419584.1:2190-12300 GCA_905336975.1 Bombina variegata variegata
GTATACGCTTCTGTTTTTAATACATTAAGTTTGTAGTAACTGACTAGGGCAAATCTCTCTAGCAGAGAGAACAGATGGGGTAGTGAAGTGAGATGATCAGAGACAAGTACTGTCAGGTCATCTGCGAAAAGAGCTATTTTCTGCTCTATGTGGTGTATTTCCACACCTCTGATCTGTGAACAGGAGTGAATGGCCTTGGCCAGTGGCTCCATTATGAGAGTAAATATAAGAGGTGATAACGGACACCCTTGCCTCGTGCCATTAGTTATTAAGAAGGTCTCAAAACAAAATCCCAGTCCTCAAACTTTTGCCGATGGATTAGAGTACAGTGCTGCTATGGATGTGATAAGAGGTCGGAAATCCGAACCTCCGCAGCACTGTAAACATATATTCCCAGCCTACCCTGTTGAAGGTCTTTTCAGCGTCCAACGACAGGGTGACACAGGGCAGATGGAGTCTATGAGCCTCAAAATAAATATTCAGAAGCCGTCTTGTATTGTCAGGTCCTTGGCGTCTCAAAACAAAGCCTACCTGATCAGGGTCAATTAATGAAGGCAAAAGAGAGTTAAGGCGTGATGCTATTTTTTTGGCGTATAGCTTGATGTCAAGGTTTAATAATGATATAGGCCTATAACTCTCGCACATCGTGAGATCCCTCCCTTGCTTTGGGAGTGTGATGATAATGACCTGTAAAAATTCAGCCGGAAAGGTACCTCGAGAGCTCGCTATTGTGTGATTTAAAAGCTTTAAGAGACTTAATGGCTGTCTTGACTTCCAAAGCAGAGATAGGATTCTGCAAAAGGTTCGCCTGGTCCTGGGAAACTGAGGGAAGGTTTAGAGTGGGCGAGAAAGGCATTGATGATGTCAGGGGTTGGGGAAGGGAATGTATCATTCTGTTTTAGGTTGTAAAGGGAAGCATAGTAATCTGCAAAGGCTTTACTAATATCCTTTGGTTTAGTAATGTGTTGTCCCCCTACTTTCAGCGCGGGTATACGCGCTGCAGCTGTCCTTTGTCTCAACCTATTAGCAAGCAACCTATCAGCCTTATTACCCTTGTGGTAATAGATTTCTTTAAGCCTAAGAAGCCTATCTGCTGACCTTTCATTTTCTAGTTGAACTATCTGTGTTTTGAGGTCTGCTAGTTTTTTAGAGAGTTGGGGTGTAGGGTTAGTTTTATGGTCACCAGATACTTTACGCAGGCTCGTTAGGAGTTGTGCCAAAGTTTCCCCTTTACGTTTTTTTAATGCTGCCTCTATTTTTATGAATGAGCCTCGTATGTAGGCTTTTAATGAGGCCCACAGAGTAAAATCATCTACTTCGTTGTTATCATTCGACACTAGAAATTCTATAAGGTCTTTAGCAATGGTGACCGCAGTCTCCGGAGAGGAGAATAAATGAGGGGACAGACGCCAGGTCGGAGAATGCTGCAATTCCACTGAGGATTGTAGAGTAATATGAACTGGATCGTGGTCCGACCAAGGGCATTGAGGGATCCAAGATTTGGTCACGTTGTCTAAAAGGCTTGGGTCACAAAAAAAAAATATCTATTCGTGAATATGAACGATGTACCGAGGAGAAGTAAGTGTAGTCACGGGCAGATGTGTTAAGAGCGCACCAAATATCAAACAGATTAAAATTATACATCAGGTTTCAAAATGTATGCAAAAGTTTGGTTGCGGACTAATCTGGTTTACGGGCCACGTCAGATTTCCTGTCTAAATAAGGGTCCCAAACAATATTAAAATCTCCGGCGAGTAGTAAGAGACCCTGGCGTAGAGACTCCAGTTTCTGGAGGAATCTACGCAGCATTCGAATATGTTGTTTGTTGGGGCCATAATATGAAGCTAATGTGTAAGTGACGCCATCAAGCCTACAAACAATGATGAGATATCTACCCTGAGGGTCAGATTCAACAAGAATGCTCTCATAGGAGATATCCTTATGTATAAGGATAGCTGTCCCTCGAGATTTCTGAGAGAAGCTAGCAGCCTCGACAACCGGGAACAGCTTGGATTGAATAGGGATTTTCACGCCTTTCACCCAGTGAGTTTCTTGTATAAAGACCAGTTGGGCTCTGGCTTTAGCAAGGGATCAGAGGAATATGTTGCGTTTGGTTGGGGAGTTAAGCCCCCTCACATTTTGGGTAACACAGTTATATGGCATACTTCTTTTACTTTTTTCTTTTCTTATTTCTTTCTGGGTGGGGGTTAGGAAACAAGGCCAATGGGAGGGGAAATGGGGAAGAGGAGAAGAAAAAAAAAAAAGTCAATAAAGTGAAAAGAGTCAGAGAGCACTCAGCGAATTCCCTAAAACAATGGTATGAGTATTAGGGTTAATAAGTTAATGCGGTATTTAGAAAAGACAAACCACGTATGTAGCCTCTGAAACACAATTCAGACCACCTTAGGAGGGGGAAACGGCCACCGGCAGACAGGAACTAGTAGCAATTTAGCAAAAGAAGGAGGGGGGGAGGGAGGGGAAAAGGGAATTCCTAGACCCCAATGGAAAGAAAAAAAAAGAAAAAAGGGGTCATACTACAGTAAAACATAACAGGGTAAAGTAGATTTAACAAACTGCATGAGCACTACAGGTTATGCAAGTGATCACAATGTATCATTATAGTAATAACTTGAACAAGAAGCATAATTTAAACATCAGGATACAATTACGCTTTAACACCTTAAATCAAGGTCTACAACTTATAGAACACTCATGTAACATGCAAGACCAGTGGTAAAACATTATATATGGAGCTTAGAGGCTAATAATCTAAAAACTGAGTGAAGTAAGAGCACAGGTACTATATGTGGCCTATGCTAAAACTAAACAGGATAAACATCACATAATGGGCTGTGCTATAGAGCAAAGAAAGTATCTGTACCTTGTTTTCTCCCCTACCTCACTATCTGTTTCTCCCATACCTTATTCAAATTTAATTAAAGATACGCGCAATGTAGGTGATGGTCTGATATGTCATATAGGCAAATGGAATTGTCAGAACTAAAACGTTGGGCCCGTATATGGAGGTTATAGGGGTGCATATCACTACTACGCTGAGAACTCAGTCTCACTTTGTCTAAATATATCTAAAACACCTGGCAATGTGCTGGGTATATAGGGAGAACATAAACATCATAGGCGCGCAGGAGGGGCTTAGAGCTATCTCGCCCTAGCATACACTCTCTAGAGTAGGAAATACCACCTGTGGGGACTAGGGAGTTAAGGTATTGTAAATAACAAGTGACAGTTCGAGCTCCATATCTGGGGATTATTGTGTCTCTTCATCTACCAGGAACTAAGGGTAAATCTAAAAGCAAATTAAGGCCCTATAGATAATATATGTATGTGTGATTGTCAGAAAGGCCACACCAAGGTAGTATAGTAGGGCCTTGGTTGGTTAAGATAAGGCAACTCACAGAGTAGGGCCAGACCTCAGGGCAGTATATATATCCCTATAGTGGCTAAATGGTATGAACAAACATGTTAGGAAAACACAGTAGCATATCCCAAATATAGACAATCCATATCTAAATTCGAATCTGATATATAGAGCATAGGCAAAACACAACCAAAAACAAAACCATGTACACAACACAAGACCAGAAACAAAACGAAACAAAACAAAACAGGACAAAACAGAGCATAACAAAACAAAAAAAATAAAAATAAATAATAATAAAATTTATTTACACTGACTCACTTGAACAGTATAATGAGGAATGGAGAATAACAGAACTCCATTAATTTGAGTTAACTTACAGTCTTTGTAAGGTGCTAGGATAAAGATAGACATTAACAGACATGTTACCCTTTATACCATCCTTATTCAGCCATCTTCCTCTTCTTGAGCTTGGCTTGGGGCAACAGGGTTACTGGAATGTCTTTGTGGAAGCGGGTCCCATTGTGGAACCAGCGGGTCCAGTGGGCTTTGTGATGGATCATGGTGTGCCAGCTCAACTCTCCACAATTTCATGAGATGTTGGCTCTGTTCCAGTGTGGTGACGACATGCTGTTGATTGCTTTTAAGATAAAAATCCTGGTCGGGTGTGCCCTTCTATATTTTATGTTGTGAGCTCTGAGAAATTTTGTAAATTCCCCAAATGATTTCCATTGTTGAAGAGTGTGGAAAGATAGATCTGCAAATATGTTGATGTTCTTAAATTGGTCAGGCAGGGTAGGCTTGGTTAAGGAAGCTATAACCAACCTTTCCTTATAAGTATAAAAGTGTAGCCTCACTATAATGTCCCTTGGCCTATCAGAGACTAAACTTCTGGGGTGCAGGGCCTTATGCGCTCTGTCGATAAGACCCTAGCTCGAGGTGGAAGGTGGTGCCAGGCAACCAAAGAACTCAGACAGGAAAGTGACTAAGTCGCCCGGGGCCACACTCTCCGGGACTCCAAGTTATTGCGGCGGGAGTGATCCTTAATGTCTGCCATTTTGTTCTCTAGTGTAGTAAGTTGTTCCGCCAAATTTGGGGCATAGGAGAGAACATTGGCCTGGTCTACAACCATATCCTCCTGTTTTCTCTCTACGGTATCCAGACGTTCTGAGGTGGAAGTAAGGTTTCGCCGCAGATCTGCTAGCGAGGCAGTGATTTGGGTCTGGAAGGATGAATGGTGTGCCTTAAGTAGAGATTGTAGAATGAAAGTAGGGGTCACATTTGTTGGAGCAGCATCTTGTAAGGCCCGGAGAGTAGTGGAAACAGTGTCAGACGTGGACGCGGACATGGCCAAACTGTCCTGTGCAGATGATGAAATAGGGTTAAAGTGATCCGCCACTGTTCTTTTAGGACCTGCAGCTAGTTTAGGCTTTCTTTTATTAGGTTGCGCCATGGATATAGGGTCTAGGACAAACAATGAGACCACGTATGTCAGTGGTAGATTTTATAGAAGCAGGCCAAGCTTAAAAGGTGAGTCAGTGAAATACAGTGGGGTCCAGTGACCTGTGGTCTCCCCCCTCCCTACAGGTTGTGCATTTAGCACATGATGTATTAATTGTGAGAGTGTCCATCGAAATTAAGGACACGTGGGTTGTAAGTTTTCCTTATCCCAGTATCTTTCATGAGGTCTATGGGATTTTGTTAGGCCCAAGATCTAAGGGCTCTGGATATAGAAGAGCCAATACCACCTTTAAGGGGTGAATGTGCACACAAACAAGGGGATAAAAGTTAAACAGCGTAGCTGATGCTCTCAGGGTGTGTGCAGATATGGTAAGGTAACAAAGGGTTAGTATCTTGCACACTCTGTGGAGTTGGATTTAAAAAGGCTAGTAAATGGGATCTAGTCCTCCGTTCTGTGGGCCTTGCGATCTCAGTTAGATGTCCCCGATATATATAGGATCTCCCTGGTTGGCCACGAGGAAGCTAGCTGTCTGTCCGTAGGACCTTAATGAGGTAATGTCTCTATTGAGTGCTTCCCCTAGGGATTATGTCTTCTGGGTTAGCACGTGAGTCAGTCCTGTGTTACTTTGCCCCTTCCCTTAAAATAAACTAACTCTAGCAGGTAAATGGACCTTATTTGAGGTGCCCATGTGGCTGTTCGTTACGGGGAGGGCAAGATGGCGTCTTTTGGCTCCACTAGCAGTTGTGTTTGCGGCCTACCTTGTCGTGTTGGATAGGGGCCAGAGGTGGGATATTCAGCAGTCCTCTAGTTGGAGCGTTATTTCTGTTGAGCGTTTGTACTATCAAGAGGTAGCTTTACTATGCTCGGTTTTCCGCAACAAGGTCCCTTGTCAACTGGCGCGCTATCTCACAGCACTCCGACCGTCCGGCTTTCTTCACGCCTGTCACTGCACCTCCGTGTAACCAGCTCCCGGCCCCAAAGCGGGCCCCGACCCCTGAACCCGGGAACCAGCGGCAAAGTGAAAGTCAATCCTTTAGGGATTTCGCACCTGTAGCAGCTTGCTTTGTATGTTCTTGCCGATTCAGGCCCTGTTAGATTTAGTTGCGGCGGTGAAGACCCGCAAAGCAGCACTTTTTCCCCAGATTTTAGGGCTCTCTGTCACCTTATATGTTGGGCTTGCTAGGGTAACTGTCAAATAAGGCAAGAGTTTCCTTTTCTATGCTTTTAGGAGATTTTGTTGCGGAGCTCCTCTTACTTGCAACCATTCAGTCCAGCAGTTAACTCCGCCCCCAAGGGTGTCATTTTAAAGCTCTCAGTCCCCAGGTGCCACAGTCCAAAAATCAGCATGATTCGTTACTGGGGACCGGAGTTATAGTCCGTTGAAGTTATGGGGTTAGGGGTGTCCAAAACCGCCAGTTCCAAAAGGAGCGCCCCTCCGATAATTCCCCCAGCTCTTGTCCTCCCTAGGGGCTACTAATCCCCAAAAGAGCGGAGCTCTGGGGCAAAGGGCTGCTGGAGCGACCAGGGGTAAAGTTAGCGGGTGTCCGGCTGTCCTGTGGCCGACCGGGAGTTCCAGGAGCCCGGCTAACCTGAGAGGAGTTAGGCGGGTGTCCGTTGTGAGGCGGCCGACCGGGAGTTCCAGGAGCCCATCCAGCCTAGGAGGGTTTTCCTGGTCATACACCAGCTCTTCACAAAACAAAAGCTTCCAGAGATTGGTGTTGCTCTGAGGAGCCCAAAACCACTGAGAAACAACAGGGGTGAGGTTGTAGGGGGGTGGGGGGTAGCCTTAGCTGTCTGGTATCCGTGACAGTTTTAATCAAGATGCTAAAGAAATGGCAGAGGCTTTCTGACCTTTTCTAGAACCAGAAAAAAGAACAAACAGCCTAGAAGTCTGTCTAAAATCCTTAGTAGCATCTACATAGTATTTCAAAGCTCTAACGACATCCAAAGAGTGTAAAGATCTTTCAATAGTAGTCTTAGGATTAGGACACAAAGAAAGAACAATAATTTCCCTATTAATGTTGTTAGAATTCACAACTTTAGGTAAAATTTTGAAAGAAGTCGACAAAACAGCTTTACCTTGATGGAAAATCAGATAAGGAGACTCACAAGAGAGGGCAGACAATTCAGAGATTCTTCTAGCAGAAGACATGGCCAATAGAAACAATACTTTCCAAGAGAGTAGTTTAATGTCTAAAGAATGCATTGGCTCAAAAGGAAGAGCCTGCACAATCTTTAATACCAAATTAAGACTCCAAGGAGGAGACATAGAAATAACAGGTTTAATTTGAATTAAAGCTTGGAAAAAAACAGTGAATATCAGGAAGATTAGCAATCTTTCTGTGAAATAAAACAGAAAGAGCAGAGATTTGTCCTTTTAAGGTCTTGGCAGACAAACCTTTATTCAAACCATCCTGAAGAAACTGGAGAATCCTAGGAATCTGAAACGAATGCCAGGAATAATCATGTAAAGAACACCATGTAAGGAGACTCACAAGAGAGTGCAGACAATTCAGAGACTCTTCTAGCAGAAGAGATGGCCAATAGAAACAATAATTTCCAAGAAAGTAGTTAAATGTCTAAAGAATGCATAGGCCCAAATGGAGGAGCCTGAAAAATCTTTTTAACCAGCTTTAGACTCCAGGTAGGAGAATAGATTTAATGACAGGTTTAATACGAATTAAAGCCTGAACAAAACAGTGAATATCAGGAAGGTTAGCAATCTTTCTGTGAAATAAAACGATTTGTCCTTTCAAGGATATTGGCAGACAAACATTTATCCAAACCATCCTGAAGAAATTGAATAATCCTAGGAATTCGAAATGAATGCCAGGAATAATCATGAGAAGAATATGTGGTAGATCTTCCTTGAAACAGGCTTGTGAGTCTGATTCATAGTGTTAATCACAATGTGAGAGAGCATACTCTATGACTAAGGACTAAACGTTCAATTTCCATGCCTTCAAGTTTAGATATTTAAGATCTAGATGGAAGAATGGACCTTGAGACAGGAGGTCTGGCCTTTTAGGCAGAGGCCAAGGCGGGCAACTGGACATTCGGGAAGGTCTGCATACCAAATCCTGGGAGGCCATGCTGGGGCTTTCAGAAACACATAAGATTGTTCCATTATGATCTTTGAGATCACTCTTGGTATTAGAACCAGAGGAGGAAAAATGTAAACCGGTTGGTAAGACTAGGGTACTGCTAGAGCATCCATAATTTCCGCCTGAGGATACCTAGACCTGTAGAGGTACCTGGGGAGTTTCTTGATCAGAAGAGAGGCCATCACATCTATTTCTCAAAGGCCCCATATCTGTACAATACGATAGAATACATCTGGATGGAGAGACCACTACCCCGGATGTAGAGATTGACGGCTAAAATAATCCACTTCCCAGTTGTCTACACCTGGGATATGAATTTCAGTGATTAGACAAGAGTTGGATTCCGCCCAAGAAAGTATTTGAGATACTTCTTTCATAGCTAGGGAACTGTGAGTTCCCCCTTGATGATTAACATATTCCACTGTTGTGTTATTGTCTGTCTGAAAATGAATGTGAGGTTCTCTTATCAAGAGAGGCCAAGCTTGAAGAGCTCTGAAGAGAGCATGGAGTTCCAAGATATTGATTGGTTACCTCGCCTCTCAAGGATTTCAAAATCAGGTAGGATGAACAAAGGAGGCCCCTTGAAGAATAAAGTGGTGGTTTAACCACCAAGTCAGATAAAGTTGTGTGTTGGTATTTAAGAATATCAGTTGTAATATCCGAGTGTAATCCTTGCACCATTGGCGCAACATGCAAAGCTGTAGAGGTCTCATATGAAAACCAGCAAAGGGGATCACGTCCGATGCTCCAATCATGAAACCTAAAACTTCCATGCACATGGCCACTGAAGGGAATCATAGGGACTGAAGGTTTAGACAAGCTGAAACCAATTTCAATTGTCTCCTTTCTGTTAGGGATAGAGTCATGGGCAATTAATCTATAAACCTAAAAAGGTGACCTTTGTCTGAGGAATCAATAAACTCTTTGGTAAACTGATCCCCCAACCATGTCTTCGAAGGAACGACAATAGTTGTTTTGTGTGAGATTCTGCTAAATGAAAAGATTAAGCTAGTACAAAGATATCGTCCAAATAAGGAAACACTGCAATACCCTGCTATCTGATTACACATAGAACGGCACTGAGAACCTTTGAGAATATTTTCGGAGCTGTTGTTAGGCCAAATGGAAGGGCAATAAATTAGTAATGATTGTCTTGAAAGGAGTATCTCAGAAATCTATAATGATCTGGGTGGATTGGGATGTGAAGGTAAGCATCATGTAAGTCTATTGTGGACATAAAGTGACCTTGCTGAACAAATGGCAGAATAGTCCTTATAGTCACCATCTTGAAGTTGGGACTCTTACAAATTGATTTAAAGTTTTCAGATCCAAAATTGGTCTGAAAGAATTCTCCTTCTTTGGGACACTGAAAAGATTTGAATAAAAACCCAACCCCTGTTCCTGTAGAGGAACTGGGAAAATTACCACCAACAGTTCTAGATCTGAAACACATTTCAGAAATACTTGGGCCTTTACTGGGTGTCTGGGACATGGGTGAGAAAGAATCCTCCCATGAGAGGTCTTATTCTGAATCCAATTCGATACCCCTGAGAAATAATATTCTGAATTGGATTTTGGAGAGTCTGCCCAAGATTCTTGAAACAGTTTTAATCTGCCCCCACCAGAAGAACTGGATTGGGGGCCGCACCTTCATGCTGGGTTAGGGGCAGGATTCGGTTTCTTATATTGTTTGGATCTATTCCAATTCAGGGAAGGTGTCCAGTTAGAGCCAGGGGCTTTAGGAGAGGGAGTAGTTTTCTGTTCTCTGATCTAAGGAAAGGAACAAAAACGATTGGTAGCTTTAAATTTTCCCTTAGACTTCTTGTCTTGGGAAAGAAAGACTCCCTTACGCCCAGTAATTGTGGAAATAATTGAGTCTAATTGTGAACCAAAAAGGTTTTTACCTTGAAAAGAGAGAGATATTAATCTTGTTTTAGATACCATATCAGCATTCCAAGATTTAAGCCATAAAGCTTTTCTGGTAAGAATAACTAAAGACATACGCCTAGATTTAGAGTTTTGTCGGTAAAGACCCGCGGTGTTAACACTCCTTTTTTTCCAGCGCACCCTTAAGACAACGCTGGTATTTAGAGTTGTCTGAATGGCTGCATTAGTCTCTGAAAAGGGAGCGTTGAGCATAATTTAGCTCCACTTCAACCCACAAT
>CAJPDP010419749.1:0-14271 GCA_905336975.1 Bombina variegata variegata
GATTTTTTTAAAGTGATTCAGTAGTATTGTATCCCAATAATAAAATAATATACCTCTTAGGTGGTCTGAGAGATTTATGGTCCAAATTAGAATAATCGTTTAGAGATAATTTGCTAGAACACTGAGAAGTAATTGTAAAACTAAACCCACAGCTTTTAGCGCCATCTAAACCCAGTCTGTTTTCTTTTTTGCACAATTTTTACTACCTTGGAAGGAGGTAGTTACACTAGATTGGCAAGGTAGGAGGAGTCTAGCGCTTCACCTCATATTTATTGTTTAATGAAAAAATCTTACAAACCCTCAAAAGTGTATAAAACTGAAAGAGAAGAATCAGAATTATGATACAGCTTTTATTACACAATACAGCTCAAAATTTAAAAATAATAAGGAAAATATTATATAAACATTGGCATCTAGTCCAAAAAGATCCAATCTTGAACGAAATCATAGAAGATAGACCTCAAATCATTTATAGCAGAGCAAAAACCAATAAAACCATATTAGCCCCGAGTGAAGATAAGAAAAAGGATGGAAAATGTAATAAAGATGTAGAAGGGAACAAACTAGAATGGTTCTACCCTTGCCATAGGTGTAAGGCATGTAAGTTCAGCAAAAAAATGCAAGGTAGTAGAATCCACTAACTCCGATTTTAAATTCACTATAAAAGACACCATTAAATGTATAGACTCAAACATAGTATATATAATTCAATGTCCATGTAAAAAGCAGTGCTTGACTTAAACAGAATGCCCCCTACAGGACAGGCAACACCTGTTGAAAATAGAATAGGAGTTTGAGGACCATCTCCTCTCAAAGCATTTCAAAGAAAGCCATGGTAAAAAAACAGAGGGTCTACTATACTGGAGTGTGAAAAAAGTAAAACTAAAGAGAGGAGGAAATATCACACAACACCTATTACGCACTGGAGCAAAACTTATATTCAACTTTGGCACATTGACACCAGGAGGCCTTAATGCTGAATTAGATTTAAACCCCTTTAATTAATTGTCAATATATACACAAGAGAAAAAGAGAATAGTTTTTTTTCCCTTAGTACTTAATATCAAACTCAACTGAGGTTTTCCTTATTTGCTCTATTCTTTTATTTGTGAATTCCTTGTCTCACTTTTCATTTTTTTTAATTTATAATCTTTAAAGAAATTAAAAATCTTTTTAAATGTTTAACAAAAAACCTTTTAAGTATACCCTTTTTTTACGATGATATAATATACTTATTCATATGAGCATATACGTGAACTCAAAAATATATACAACCTACACAACCAAATGCATGCTAATGTTTGGGATTTGCAAACTGTTCTCATATTATCCTTGTGTGACAGAGGAACCACATATGATGATAGGTACAAAATCTGTCTGAGTTTATAATCTGAGGTGATATTTATACCCACAGAATGTAGATAAATTAAATTCCTAGGCAGATAAATCCCATAGGCTGATGGAGACAACACCTGACTCAAAGAAACATTGTGCCTTTAAGAGTTGCACAGTGCACCCTTAAGGAAATGTGGTATAAATAGAAGCACTGAACAAACAACAAGCCATGTTTATAAAGGCATTAAACTGCCAAAACGAGTAGAAGGAAGACTTGTTGTTTAGTAGGATTACTGAATAGGAATACACAGTGATACTATCACACCCGTTTTTCAAATTTGGAGCCAAATCCTGTTATGACAATCCGATTGGTTACAGGTCATGTGATCCCTTTGCAGCACGGTCAGTGAAGACGCTGGGCAAACGCTTAATACCAACAGCAAGGAGATCTGCAGCAGGCAAGTCTGACTAAGTGTGACTGCATTTGGGACAATAACACACACCACTACGGAAGTCCGGTAAGGCTAACAATATTTAAAATTAACATTGGATTACTGACCGGTCAGCTACTATTCCACTCTTTTACCACTTGGAGTAAAATTACTTATTCTGCTATACAGTAGAGAAGACTCTTTGACTGTCCTAAAGGAAATATATACATCATATAAAGCTTTTGTGTACTACTCTACCTATTAGCAACATTGTATTGTATTTGTTTATATTAACCTTATTCAAGTGTCAAGCAAGATATATAAGCATTATAAGCTGCTGATATTAGATTTAAATCAGTTCTCTTTTCTATTTCCATCTTAGTTAGTTGCATGGAACGGTAATATAGAATTACTAAAATAGAATATTTAGTTATGCTATAATTTCCCTTACTAATCGTGTTCGATTACATTTTAAATTGCAGCTCATTTTTATGTGTACTGTGTATGTATATTCTTGAATCAAATTTGTTTTATAGTTGTGGCCTCAACAATTTTTACGCATATTCTGACAATTATTTTACTTGTCATATATACTTTTTTGATTTTACTTATTTCATATGAATTAAATATTCTTTTCTGTACATCTGATTTTTACTATCTGATTATTGCCAACCTACATCCTTTAGCTCCCACCATAGCGCCACTCACAACCCCTTTTTCTTTGCAATTAATAATGTTTACTTTGCAAATCAGTCAACTTTGCAGCTGTTGCTTGAGTTCTGTTTTATAATCTCACTCAGTTAGTCCTAATATTGCAACTCAGACTTGCCCTCCACCTGTCTATGTTACTTAGGATGGTATTACTGATTTTCTATTTCTGAGGTTATGGCTAGTGTGCAACAATCTATTAAGCGCAAACGCAAGTACACGTTTTCAAGTTTGTCATCTAGGAGTGATCCACCTACTGGTGCTTCTGCTTCTTGGCAGATTCAGGTTTCTGATTTTAGTGACTCATCTTCTCCTTCTGATGGGGAGTTAACCTCAGAGGATTTTTCCTCAGGTTCAGACAAAGAACCAGAGGATACTACCTTTCAGTTCCTACTTAAGGAGGTCTTAAAGATTCTAGGAGCTCAGGATTCTAAGCTGGTTGAGAACAAGCCTGTTAAAAAATGAGATACCAGTTTTAAGCCTAAATCCAAGGCAGTTGAGGTTTTTTCAGTTCCTTCCTTAGTTACAGAAATTATTTCAAATGAGTGAGACAAACCTGGAGTTGCGTTTATCCCTTCTCCTGCTTTCAAAAGGCTTTTCCCATACCAGATTCTAATTTGGAGCTATGGAGTATTGTTCCAAAGGTTGTTGGTGCTATATCTAATTTGGCTAAGAGAACTACTATTCCTTTAGAGGATAGCATTACCTTTAAGGAGCCCATGGACAGGAAGCTTGAAGTTTGTCTTTGTAAGGCTTTTTTACAGGGTGGATTGTTGTTTCAGCCAGCAATAGGTATAGCTGCAGGAGTTGCAACTTTCTAGTGTGATTCTCTTAATTACCTGGTTTGTGAAGAATCATCCTTAGAGGATATTCAAGAATGTATGCATTTTGTATGATTGGCAAATTATTTTGTATGTGATGCGGTTATTCAAATAATTAATATTAATGCTAAAAATACAGCATTAGCCATCTTAGCCAGGCGAGCTCTCTGGTTGAAGTTGTAGTCGGTATCTAAGTCTAGACTTTTAACTTTAGCTTTTAAGGGCAAGAACTTATTTGGACCTGGATTGAAGTCTATTATTTCCATGGTAACTGGTGGCAAGATATAATTTTTGCCACAGGAAAAGAGGACTAGGCCTAAAGGAAAATTGGGTATTCGCTTTTGCTCCTATCACCATTCTAAGAAACAAGGTTCATCTTCCTCTCACAAGGCAGAATGGAACAAGTCTAAGAAGATTAAGAAGTCATCTCCCAATAATAAATCAGCATGAAAGTGCGGCCACCAATCTGGTAGGGGGCAGACTAAGCTTTTTAGGAGGAATGGTCTTGCTCTGTTCAGGATCCTTCAGTGATAGATATTGTGTCTCAAGGTTACAGAATAGGATTTCAGCCAAGAGCCCCACAGTATCTACAAGCTCTTTCTCATCCTACTATCTCTTTGTGCATGGAAGTTGTGGGTCTGACGGTGGCAGCATCAGACGCCTAACTGTTTGCAAAATTTAATGTACATCCTCTCAAGCTATGCATGTTCACTCAGTGGAATGGGGATCATTCCAAACTCAGGTAATCAATCTGGACCCCTCAGTCAGAGTATTTCTGTCCTTGTGGATATGCCCCTTTCTAATATCTTGAGGGATGGGGTTCCCTCGTCCATCATGGGAAATAATCACCAGGGGTTACCCACAGTTAGCTGGTGATGAAAGAGGTTTCTCACATCTTTGGTTGGTCCAAGGTTCATCAATGCACCATCTCAGCCATTCACATCCCAGGGGTTGAAAATTGGGAAGCAGAATATATGAGTTGTCAGTTCTTAAATTTAGGTAATGGTCTCCCAACCAGATACAATTTGATCAGTTGGTATGTGGTTGGGGTCTTCCAGATATAGACCTTATGGCGACTAGCCTGAACCACAAGCTTCCAAGATACAGGTCAAGTTTGAGAGATCCTAAGGCGTAATTGATAGAAGCTTTGGCTGTCCCTTGGTCTTATCATCTAATTTATATTTTCCCTCTAATTATCCCCCTAGTAAGAGTGGTTGCACAAATCAAGAACACACTTTATCAATTCTAATAGCCCAGATTGGCCTCACAGGACATTATATGCCGATCTAGTTTGGATGTCCAGCTCTCCATGGAGACTTCCACTGCGTCTGGACTACCTTTCTCAAGGTCCTTTCTTCTATCAAAACCTTCAGTCTCTTAGTTAAACTGCTTGGAGATTGAACATTGAGATTTTTCTGATTATGTGATCGAGATGCTGATGCAAGCTCACAAGAAGAATTTACCACAGGGTATGGTGCTGTATTTTTCTTGGTGTTTAGATGGGGGTTATTCTTGTTTTTCTGTTAGAGTTCCTCATATTTTACAGTTCCTTCAGGATGGCCTGGATTATCAACTAGTACACTTTGAGGTCATATTTTCACTCTTTCTGTTTTGTTGCACAGGATATTGGCTTGTCTACCGGATATTGAGGCATTTGTCCAGGCTTTGGTTAGCATCAGACCTGTTATTAGACCTATCTCTCCACCACGGAGTCTAAATTTGTCTTGGAAGGTTCTGTTTTTTTTTTTAGTCATTTCAAAAGCTAGAAGAGTTATCTGCTTTCTTATAAATCTCCATATTTGGCTTTGCATCAGGACAAAGCAGTGTTGCTTACTTTGTCTAGTTTTCTTCCTAAAGTAGTTTATTCTGAAAATATTAGTTGGAGGATTATTTTTCCTTCCTTATGTCCTTATACTAAAGCCTCTTAGGAAAGATTATTGCATAATTTAGATGTAGTCAGGGCTTTGAAGTTGTATTTACAGGCAGTCATTTAGTTTATGTATCTTGTTTTCTGGCAAGCGCAAGGGCCAAAAGGCTAATCCTGTTTCCTTAGCTACTTTTAGTAAGGGAGTCTGAATAATAGACTTTACTTTGAGTCGGGACAGCAACTGCCTTTAAGATCTATAGCTTATTTTATGCATTACATTTCTACTTCCTGAGCTTTCAAGAATTAGGCTTCTATTGAACAGATTTGCAAGTCTGCAACTTGGTCCTCATTGCAAACTTTCACCAAATTTTAGAAGTAAGAGGGATACTTAAAGCTCTAGTGCAAGATATCTTTGCCTTATCCTGGTGGCCAGGTGATGAACTTATGAAGAATAAGGATCTTGTGGACACTGTCACCAGCAAGAAATAAATTAATTTATCAGTTAAGCATAAATTATGTTTTTTCGTATCAGCCAAATTTAAAGCCGAGTTTTTTGAGTGATCACAATTGTATTGGTTGTTAAAACCCCATCATAGCAAACACATTTTTAACCAAAAAGCTTCCAAAAAGGACTTTTTGGATGTTAACTGCCCCTTTTCTATATAGAAACTGAGAGGTCTCCTAAAATAGACACATAAAATGGCCTATTCACATTATAAATAGGTTACAGAAAAACTCTATTCATGGGACCCCTTTGTTCACCTGTCAAGGATAAAACTAATTTACATGTCTGACATTCACCTATTCATCACATGACACTCTCAACCCTTATCCATATAAATGCCATATGAATCTTGGCAGGACAGACAGACTTCTTTAGTCAATTCAGGATACCTACAAGGACAAATGGCATTATTTTATATTTCACATTTCATATCTTATTATCACCTAGATTACAAGTTGTGCGCTAATACCGGTGCATAAACAACGCTAAAAATTTAGCGGTACCGCACTTTCCATAGCGCTGCCATTTCAAGTTACAAAAAAACCTTCTTGTGTTGTGCGGTATGGTGCGATAAGCTCCATACCGCACAAAAGCCAAGTCCTGACTTGATGTGCTCCTGCACGTATTCCCTCATAGACATCAATGGAGAAAAAGTGTTAGAAAAAACTAACACCTGCGATTGCAGAATGGCGATCGCTATAACACATTCCCCACTGATGTCTATCAAGACAAGAAAGTTTTGTTTAACTCTAACACTCTAACATAAACCCCTAGTCTAAATACCCCTAATCCGCCACCCCCCCGACATTGCAAACACTAAATAAACCAATTAACCCCTAATCCTCTGCCCCTGACATCGCCAACACTACAATAAACCTATTATCCCCTAATCCGCCGCACACCCACATTTGCGACTATCTAAATTAAATTATTAACCCCTAAACCTAACACCCGCTATTTTAAAATTAAAGTTACAATATAACTACCCTAAAATAAATAGAAACTTACCTGTGAAAAAAAAATAACCTAAGCTTAAACTATAAATAAACCTAACATTACCAAAAAAAAAAAAAATTACCAAAAATAAAAAAAAGAAATTTCAAAATTAAAAATCCTAACACTACGAAAAAAACAACAACCTAACATTACGAAAAGTAACAAAGTCTAAAATTACGAAAAATAAAAAAAAATCTAAGATAATAATAAATAATAAACGAAATTATCCAAAATAAAAAAAATAAACCTAATCTAATACCCCTATAAAAACAAAAAAGCCACCCCAAAATAAAAAAACCTAATCTAACAATAACCTACCAATAGCCCTTAAAAGGGCCTTTTCTAGGGAATTGCCCTGATGCAATCAGCTCTTTTACATAAAAAAAAATACAAATTAACCCCTAACAGTAAAAAACCCCACCCAACCCCCCAAAAAGGGCAATCAGCTCTTTTGCTGCCCATTAACTTAACCTAAAAAAAATGCACCCCAAAAATAACAAAAAAAATAAACTATTCACAATTTCTGAAATCCGGACATCCATCTTCTTCCAGGCAGAAAAAAGTTTTCATCCAGGCGGCGAAGATCTTCTTTCATGGTGGCACCATATCATCTTCATCCCGTTGGCGTGGAGCTGGAATGGCAGCCGCGCAGACATCCAGAGTGGAGGATCCTCTTCATGCGAGCATCCGCCGAAAACTGAAGATTGAATGCAAGGTACCCGTTTTATATTGCGGTACCTATCATTCCTATTGGCTTACATTTTCAAATCTGCCAATAGAATGAGAGCTACTGAAATCCTATTGGCTGATTTGAACAGCCAATATGATTTCAGTAGCTAATCCTATTGGCTGATTTAAAAAAATTATCAAATAGGAATGCAAGGTAGCCCAATATAAAACGAGTACCTTGCATTCAATCTTCAGTGTGCAGCAGACGATCACATGAAGAGGATGCTCCATGTCGGATGTCTGTGCGGCCGCTATTCCAGCTCCGATACGCGCTGCCTTTGCTCCGTGCGACCGGGATGAAGATGGTGCCGCCCTGGAAGAAGATCTTCAGTGCCTGGATGAAGACTTTGCTCCGGCTCTTTTTTTTTGGGGGGGTGGTGTATTTTTTTTTTAGATTAGTGCTTTTTTATTTTTTAATGGTCACCAAAAGAGCTGATTGCCCTTTTAAATTGCGATGCCCATACAAATGCCCCTTTAGGGGCAATGGGTAGCTTAGGTTTTTTAGAGTTAGGTCTTTTTTATTTTGGGGATTGGGTGGGGGGTTTTACTGTTAGGGGTTAATTTGTATTTTTTTTATGTAAAATAGCTGATTGCTTCAGGGCAATGCCCTACAAAAGGCCCTTTTAAGGACTATTGGTAGTTTTTGTTAGATTAGGGTTTTTTTAATTTTCGGGTGGCTTTTTTGTTTTTATAGGGGTATTAGATTAGGTTTAATTTTTTATTTTGGATAATTTTGTTTATTATTTTTTGTTATCTTAGATTTTTTTTATTTTTCATAATTTTAGACTTTGTTACTTTTCGTAATGTTAGGTTGTTTTTTTTTTGGAGTGTTAGGGTTTTTTAATTTAGCAATTTAGGTTTTTTATTTTTGGTATATTTTTTTTTTTTTAAATAGTAATGTTAGGTTTATTTATATTTTAAGGTTAGGATTTTTTTTTTATTTTACAGGTAAGGTTTTATTTATTTTAAGGTAGTTACTGTATACTGTAACTTTAATTTATAGTTAGGGGTGTGAGGTTTAGGGGTTAATAGTTTAATTTAGTTTATTTGTGATGTGGGGGGCCGGAGTTTTAGGGGTTAATAGGATCATTTAGGTAGTCGCAATGTGGGGGGCTGGTGGTTTAGGGGTTAATAGGTTTATTTAGTGTTGGCGATATGGGGGCGGCGGATTATTGGTTAATAGGTAGTTTATGGGTGTTAGTGTACTTTTTTTGTTATGAGTTTTGTGAAACATTTTTGTTTTAGCAAAATCCATAACTACTGGTTTTTGATAGCGGAATGGATTCTGGCATAATAAGCTATAACGCTAGCAGAATAGCCGGACCTCACAACCTGTAATACAGGTGAGCTTAATATTCCACACTCAAAAGCCATTTTTTGAGTACGAAATAGCCGTACTGCCGCAACTTGTAATACGGGTGAGCTGAATATTTCGCTCGCAAAGGCCAATTTTTCAGCGGTATAGCTGTACCACAACACTTGTAATCTAGGTGTATATTTCTCACTTTCACTGTCATGATTGTCATAAACTGAACAGGCATTATTAAAAACATGATTTTACAGGACATTACATAATCTTAGTTTTCAGAATTAACTATTTCAATCCATTTCCATCTGCACCACTGCTAACTTATCTAAATCCATCTATTAGATTGCTGACATGGGCAGACTTTGCCCTGTTTGTCTATCACTATATAGGAGTTTAATTACTTTTGCGAGGATTGTTTTTATACAAAAAATTTCTAGTATTTGTTTAAGGCCCGGTTCCATTTTACCATGAACTGTACACAAAATGTTGACTGTGAGTTTCTATGTAAAACACATTACATAATTTTCACTTTTAAATCTCAAACCCACTTCCTTGCTGCTTAGTATCTTTAATTTTTTCAGAGCCAAATTACATGAAAGGGGCACAAAATAAATAATGAAATTATATTGCAAAGTTGTTTCATGACAAATAACTAAACATTTTGTAAATAAAAAAGAATAAAGAATTAAGGGTGTTTACTGTCCCTTTAAGCAAAAAAAATATGTCTCCAATATAATGCACACCTATTATTTTTACCATGATAGAGAAAACCTGCATATGAACTGAAAATAAAGGACTTCATAATGTTGATATATTACCTGAGCATATAGAGAAACAGACAATGCTTCTTAAAACCTTCTGAAGTTCTATAATCATGTGTGTTGCTATGCATTAGTTTTTCATTCACAAGATTATCTGAAAAATATTTTCTAAACACTGGCCATATTCAATTAAAGCTGTTCATGAAACTAAATTCTCATGTAGATATATTTACAAGCATTTACAATACAATTACCTATAAACATCTCAGCTATTCTAAATCCTGGAGAATATGTCTTCCCATGATGGTATACATTCAATAAAATGTATTCCTAAAACAAATATCTCGCTGAAACAACTCACCACAACTTTTGCAAATCGAAATGTAAGGCATTTAGAGAGATCTGAATCACACTCCACTCTAATCATTAGAGCCAAATCTTTCGTTCACTTTTTGCCACAAAGAATGAGGTTCTCTGCATCTGCAAAGGGTACCGGCATCACAAAAATGCTTTCAAAAGAACATCACAGTACTTAGAAAAAGTAAAAGAGATATTGAAGATAATTTTTAAAATGAGGTAATTGCTGCGTAAGTTTTGAAAGAGTGAGTGAGTCATGACATTAGGGTAAGAGTGCCGTTATTAGTTACGCATATTTGGCCAAAGTTTGGGTAAAAAGTTACACCCCCAAATATCCCACAGTCAACCCTGTTTTCTGTTTTTGAGGTTTCAAAGACACCTCTACGCCTACAGACATTTATATTTTGTGTGTTTCAGATATTGTTGCAGTTGTAACTATTTAACTGCTGGGAGTGAGCACAATATTATCTACATAGCACACATGAAACAGCACTGTCTGGCTGCAGTGCAAGACTATGAAAAGCTAAAAAAAAAAAGGACTGAGATAAGGGGCAGCCTGCAGGGACTTAGAAGCAGAAAATCTTAGAAGTTATATTAATAGAACAATGTTGTTTATGTAAAGCTGAGGAATGGGCAGTAAAGGCATTATCTGTCTCTCTAAACAATAAAAAAACAAGTAGACTGTCCCTTTAATGGCATGAATTCCCGCTAATGATACACTTAGGAAGAGCGGTGATGCTTTAATTAATTTTGAACATGATCTCTCCTTTACAAATAGACTCCTTGGCAACCTCATGAGCATCTATGTATGTAACCTAATGTAACAATGTAATGAGCAGCCCATGTTGTATTTTAAAATTACCAAGACACATTTGTGCATTTTAAAAATATTGATCAACAATCCAACCCAGGAGCATTTTCCATGAAAAGTCCTTGTATTGAATATAAATGATCTCTGTCTTTGTTTTCTATGGCTTTCATTAGATAGAGGAGCATAGAATGGAAAAAGAAACTTTCTATATTTGCTTCTTCTATGACAATTTCCTCTTTCCTTTTGTTAAAACTTGACTCCTTTTAATGACAGCATATTGAGCTAGGCTCAGGAGCATGCACTTATCTTTAGCACTAAATGGCAGGAGTTCTTTCAACAGCCCTTGTAAAAATGTTATATGCATAAGTTGAAATTTATAAAACTTATCAGCCTAAGCTAAGTGCCAGCAATGCAAGCATCTGTGCTAGAGCTGGGGTTGTCAATCAACTCAGCTGGATAAGTCCAAAGTGATATATCTTATGACAGCTACAGGCTCATATGAGAACCACAAGGCTCAGCAGCTGCAGATTCATAAATGCACCCCATCGCGAGATAACTGCACATTTTCATAGAAACAAGCAAAGTTTCAAGAAATGCGAAGATAAAAAAAATACATTTGGTAACAAGTAAAGTTTGCTTGTTTTTTTAAACAGTAAACTGTGTGTAAAGCATTATTTATTATTTGATTCAGAAATCCAGAGTTTTCCATTATTTTTTTTAAATAAAATTATTAAAATTACCATTTTTCCCTGCCAGCAAAATGTAAATGTCATATTTATTTAAAACAATAAATATTACCTTTCTGATTACAGTACTGATAGTATATTTCTGATGGTACTATGTATAAAAAAGTATTAAATAAAATATATGACTACCTTGTTGCATATATAAGGTGACAGTATTGCCTAAATGACATAAGATATTGTTGTTTGTACCATTCCATCTCAAAACTGTCTCATTTTGCAAATGAAAATATAAAATCCAAACTATTCCAAAATCCAAACCTTTTTCAATTCCAATCATTTTTAATAAAGGGTTTTGTATCTGTACTGTTTTCCATGTACCTATTGATATTATATATTTTGCTATAATAAAGAGTTAAAGTATGTCACACAGTGTACATATCTGTATTTGTCATTTGTGATGTCTTTATCAAATAAATATCAATGTCCTCAACCTTCTTGAGTCCTTGGGCTGAAAACCATATAATATAACTTTTTGAATATGACTTTTAAAACATCAAACCTTACTTTCTACGTAAATGCAGCATGATATCCTTACATTCCAAAACCTTTATTGTTTTGTGAAAAAAAAATCCATTAATTGCAAGGTCTTCACTAATGTAAAACAAATATAACAAACAAACATTGTAATATTAGTAACTGTCAGGGCCAGACTGGGAAAAAAAAATTAGCCCCAAGACTGAAATATAATCTATTAGTTTGATTGAAAACTGAAGTATAATCTATTAGTTTGAGTAAATGTGTAACATCCTACTGTCTGTGTATTGTGTAAATTGGTTGTTAGTAAAAAAAAAAAAGTAAGTTTTAGTAAAAATATTGAAGCTGTTGAAGTTCACATTTCAATCAAGAATAACTACTTCTTAGTTATAGGCCTGTGTAATCACAGATACTCAAAATAACAGGCACCTAAGCAGCTATGACTACCCCTGACCTGACTTACAGACATAGCTAGGAAGGGAGAGGCAGGGAAGGGCTGGGCCTGCATCATGCAGAAATAGTGGGTGGGGCTAAGACAACAGGCACGGCCTACCAAGCAAATGCCCTCTATGCTCTATACTCAGTCCAGGCCTGCCTCATATATATTTATGTGTCTATGCTAGCTTGTAGACAGCTGTACAGTGAGGGAATATCCATATATGGGGTTTCTTAATAATATAATAATTATAATACAATTATGAAGTGCTGACATATCAATCAGGGTTATGACATTTAGGGCCATATTACACTATCTGCGTTCAAATTAAACAATTATTGTCTAAACTTTTTTTTTTTAACATTTTCTTTAGGTATATTTTTATCCTTGTTATTCTTCACCTGTGTCTTCCTGTTTTACTTTTTTCCCTTGCAGTTCCCCCTCCCCTTTCTCACACTCGCTACTCTGTGTGACATTTTCCCCTTCGCTGAGTTCTCCTTTTTTGCCTCTGTTTACTTTCTCTGTATTTTTTTCCTGACAGCTTAGTGTCTCTCCCCTATTGTGCTCCTTACCACTTTCTGTCGTAGTCAACACACTTCTCAAGAGAGACCTGAGATCAATTCTCAACAGAGTCATGTCACTTACTGTGTATATGGTTTGTGTATCCATCAAAGTTTTGGGCCAACATTTTAGGGTCCACTTCATTAAAAAGTTATATCTTTATTCCAACACATTTTTCCACGTTAGGCAAAGTAAAAAATAATATCAGAAAGGCACTTTATGATAACTCTTGTACCCTTTTTGACAAGGCCGGGAAACGCATGCCCCAGTTTTATTTTCACACTAAGGGCTAGATTAAAAGTGGAGCGGTATTTAACATTTTTGCGATAGCGAAAACTCCGCTATGATTTCCATTTTTGCTCTAGTCAGGTTTCACTGGTATTACAAGTTGAAAGTTACGTTTTTTCTCCAGCGGTAAAATTTGAAAATTGTGTTTTCGCATTCCCCATAGAAGTCAATGGAGAAAGAAAAAGTGGGAAAAAAAAACCTAACATCCACTCGCTAGTGCAGACACTTTAGCATGCCAAAGGAACCCTGTCTGTCTGTGATTTGATATATGGGGCTAATAATATGAATATGGAAAATGTATTTGTTTTTTATGCAAACAATTTAAGAAAAATACTTTTCTCAAGTCTTTTCAGTGTCAGTTTTATGATGAGTTTTCATTGGCCTTAAAGAACCAAAAAATAGAATATCCAGCAAAGTAGAGGGCTAATATGTCATCTAATTAATTCTGTATTTGAAAAATGCAATATTTTTTAATCAATAAATACATCAAACAGCAGCAAATTACAATTTCAAATAATATTTAGATTGAAAGCATTTTTATAATTAACATTTTTTTCAAACATCCAAACTATGAATTGCAATCAGAAATTAACATTTTAATTGTATTTGTGTTCACAGTTCATAAGATAAAAAAGAAAATTTGAACTAAAGTTTTAACTTTTTAATAAACCAGGAAATGTCAAGACATAATTGTGCTTAGACATAATTTAAAATTTTTTAAGTGGTCAAAGCTGTTGATTTGGATGTCTGAAATAAAAAATAAAGAATATATGCAAGATAGTATTTTCTGATTGATAACATAGATAGATGATTGATAGATAGATAGATAGATAGATAGATGATAGATAGATAGATAGATGGATACATAGATAGATAGATAAATAGATGATAGGTAGATAGATAGATGATAAAGATAGATAGATAGATAGATAGATAGATGATATATAGATAGATAGATAGATAGCTAAGCACACACAAATTCCATACAAAAATAAAAAGAAAGTAGGTAGAGGTGGGAGAGGAAGAAAGTACAAACAGCACAAGGTACCCTTAGAGGAAACGAGTTCCATACTAGATTGCATGTCAGTAAACAATGTGGTAAACCTATCATCTAGACCAGTGGTTCCCAACCTTTT
>CAJPDP010420366.1:0-11145 GCA_905336975.1 Bombina variegata variegata
CAAATTTACGCAATTAAACAACGATAGAAAGGCGAATGGCTCATAGCAGCCAGGTTGATTATGGGAAAATCGTAGTTTGAACAAACTTGGTAAAGGACCTTGCAAGAAGCACATGTGCAAAATTGCGCTTCATTTCACTCTGCAGTTTCAGGGAAGAAGTTTGAATATTTTTGCAAAATTCAAGACGGTTGCTACAGCATGTGATGAGGCACATCTTTTGAGCAATAGCAAATCTAGGTCATAACAGCACTAAGCACAGCAAGTTTCAAAGTTGTAACATAAGCAGTTTCAGAGCTAAAGATGTTTAAGCGTCTGTCAAAATTAATAGCAAAAAGCAATATGGCCGCTAGACCATGTGACCTATGAGTTCAGGGTTGCATGAGATTTAGCAGATCAATATGATGTACCAGCATACTTGATTTCAATCAGGACATCATCAAACAATTAGTGATCAAATGGGGTCTACTGGGCATACATCTGATGGCCTCCCATTAAAACGATAAACTTCCAATGCATTGTGCAAGATCAAGAGATCCAAAGGATCAAATGATAGATGCCTTGATTTGTCCATGGTATTTTCATCTAGCGTATCAGTTTCCTCCGTTTATTCTACTTCCAAAAGTAATTGCTCAAATCAAACAGGAGTCATCTTCTGTAATCTTGATTGCTATAGCCGAGCCCTGCAGAACATGGTATGACGATCTAGTGCAGATGTCCTCTTCTCCTCCATGGCTTCTTCCTCTAAGACAAGATCTATTGTGTCAAGGGCCTCTCTTCCTTCAGGATTTCGAATCTCTAAGGTTAATGGCGTGGAAGTTGAACGCCTAGTTTTAAGACATAGAGGGTTCTCTGATTCAGTTATTAACACTTTGACACTTTTAAGCCAGAAAACCTGTTAACCAAAAAATGTATCACAAAAATTGTAAGGCATGTTTTGAATGGTGTTCTCCAAGAGGATTTTATTGGTATTCCTTTAGGATTCCTAGAATTCTTCAGTTTTTACAAGATAGCATTGACAGGGGTTTGTCTGCTAGCTCCATAAAAGGTAAAATTTTTGCTTTATCTGTTCTTTTTCATAGAAAGTTAACTAAACTTTCTGACGTTCAGACTTTTGCCGAGGCGCTAATATGAATTAGGACAGTTTTGAGACCTATTTCTCTGCCCTGGAATTTAAATTTAGTTCTTTCTGTTCTGCAAGGTTCTCCCTTTGAACCAATGCTTTCCATTGATATCAAACTCCTGGAAAGTGCTTTTCTTGTAAGTAATTTCTTCAGCTAGAAAAGTTTTCATCTTTATCCTGCAAGTCTCCATTTTTAGTTTTTCACAAAGATAAAGCTGTGCTTTGTAATAAATATGCTTTTCTTCCTAAGGTAGTTTCTTTGGAAAATATCAATCAGGAGATTGTTGTTCCTACTTTGTGTCCTGATCCGACTAATTCTAAGGAAAGTTTTTTTACAAAATCTTGATGTAGTCAGAATATTGAAGTTTTATCTTCCAGCTTGTTTGTTCATTTCTCTGGGACTCGTAAGGCTACTACTGTAGCTTTGGCTTCTTGGCTCAAACAGGTAATTCACAAGGCTTTACTTGGTGGTGGGAAAGTCACCCCCTCAGGAAATCACAGCCCATTCTACAAGATCAGTTGCAACTTTCTGGGCTTTCAAAAATGAGGCATCTTTGGAGCAGATTTTACTGCTTTGATGTTTTTGCTTATTTGCAAGCAGCTTTTGGCAGGAAAGTCCTTCAGGCTGCAGTGTCTTGATAAATAGGAACTGCCAGAAAAATGTCCAACCTATTCCGTAACATGGACTATCTGCTTGGGTATTAATCCCACATGTTATAGACCCTATGAGCTATCATCATTATAAGAAAGAAAACAAAATTTATGCTTACCTCTTGGAATGATGATGGTCCATAGGTTCTAATTTGCTCCTCTATAGATCCTGCTTTTGTCTTTTCTTCCTAGTTGTTTCCTATTCTCTGCTTTGCTTTGCGTTAAACTGAGGAGAGATGGAGAGAATTTAAGCTCTTGTGTGGGTTATTGGCCTCCTCCTAGTGCCCGGAATTATATGACACATATTATGAACCCTATGGACTATCATCATTCTGAAAGAAAATAATTTATCAGGTAAGCATATATTTTTTTTTTTATTCATTCATTTTCTGCAAGTGGAATGATGGCCACATTTAACACAATATAGTGCCAGCATCTAAATTATCCAGAGATGACGTTGCACAGATCACCCTGACCATTTATAAAAAGGAAAAATACTTTTGTTAGTATGGCATCAGTTGATTAATAGACTTATCACTATAACAACGTGAATGTAAGCTAAATCTTTTAGTTGATAATGGTGGTTGTTTGTGTGATAATTTGTTCTATAAAATTATTTTGATGACATTTAGCAAAACGGTTTTATGGTTACAAAGTAGCACATGTATTAAAGTTATCTAATGACGTGAGAGAGTCCATTGAAGTCATGTTTTATGAAAAAAAAATGTTGGCATAGTAGACTCCCTTTTAAAGAGACATTGTACCGCTAAATGTTCTATTATGCATGTGGAAGAGCAGCATTTAACTATATCAAAATTACTTTTTGGCATGAAAGCATGTTAATTAAAAGTTGTATAAACTGAACTGAATACTTGAGTGCCTTTTAGTTAAAATGTAGTGGTTAGGTTGTGTTGCCTCTAAAGAAGCTCAAATTTTCTTCACAAAGTAAGGAGACCCATAATAGGATATTATATGGATATAATCACGCATATCAAGATTAAGAAAGTAGTGTTTTTTGTGTTTGTTTTTTGTTGTTATTTTTTTTTATTTATAAACCAGCTTTATTGATACAAAATTGCATATACACAAGAGAGATAAACATGATTTTACATTTTCTGCTAACAGTCTGGTGCCATTGTTGGTCACCAGTTGTTACAAGAGACAATATTGTAGACGGTCTAATTAGATAGGTGATATAAGAAACGGGTAGACAATATGCTGGACTCTCATTAGTGATTAATCTATACATATCTGGGTTTAACATTTCTACATACAGAGCTTGTTTTATTTTTTTAAATTTTTTACTAATAGTTATATAGCACTATTATTAACATGGAATCGTGAGTCAAAAGGAAAAAAAACAAAACAAAAAAACAGAGGGGGGGGAGAGGGGGGAAGGGAAGAGGAGGGTCCCCTATTCATTTAATGCCTTTCCTCAGCCGATAGCAATTAGATGGGGGTACCCCTCCATGTGGCCAGCATCAGCTCATAAATGCCAATTTGGTTAATTTTGAAATAGTGGAACCTTTCTAGGAGGAGCAGTTCGTCGACTGTGGAGACCCATTCCTCAATTGTTGGGATAGCCCCTGACTTCCATTTTCTGGGAATCAGCTTTTTAGCTCCTGTGAGCATTATCAGCATTAGGGCTTGTGTATGCGCTACACTAACTTTTGGTAGGTGGAAGAGAAGAGTCATCTCTGGGGTATTTGGAATGATTATTTGTAATTTGTCTGATATGAGCTCGTCAGTCCACTCCAGTATTCTTTCACTTTTGGACATGACCACCATATGTGTAGGAGCGTACCATGTTCGCCACAGTCCCTCCAACACATAGGGCTCGCTGATGGGAAACATCTATGTAATCTTGACAGTGTTAGGTACCATCTACAGGTTAACTTTAGGTGTATTTCTTGGATGGTAGCGGAGACTGATGAACGTTTTGCTAATTTGAACGACCTAGTCCAGGTATCGTGGTCGATGTCCTTATTAAGGTCTTTGTTCCAGGCTAGAGTGTATGTAGGCAAATTAGTGTTTGGGGGCAAGAGTAGCAGTTTATAAACCAAAGATATTAGGCGTCTTAGTGGCCTAACTGTTGTGCATAAATGTTCAAAAGCAGTGAGTTATCTTGCAAGAGTTATGTTTGTGGTGCGTAAGGTAATGCAAAAGCTGATTGTATCTCATCCAGGAGGAGAATATGTCACCATATTTCTCTGCCGTGTCTTGTTAAGGATATAGTTTCCCCTTTTCGATTGCAAAATGCAGCGAGCCATCCCGAAGACTGTAGGGCTCGCTTATACGTGTTCCTATGTAAAAGTATGGAAGGTCTGGGTTTTCAATGATGGGTAACAGTGGCGAGTATTTGGAGGAAAGGTGTGTACTGGTGTTTACTGCCCTGTCCCACTCTCTGAGCACCTCCGCCGATAGTGTGTACTTATTTAGTGTCCTAGGAAGTTGCGGGAGTGGCGTCCAAGCTAGCGTACTCATGTTATTTAGGTTAAAAATTTGTCCGTCTAGGCGCACCCAGGCTTTGTGTGTTGAGTTGTCGGTCCATTCTATAAGGCGTTGTAACAGTATTGCCCGTCTGTATGTCGCTAATTCAGGGAAACCCAACCCCCCTCTGTCTCGTGGTAGGTAAAGTGTTTTTTTCGGGACACGCGGTTTTGTACCAGTCCAAATAACCTGTTCAAGTATTTTTTGCAACTGTAGTATAAAGTCTTTAGGGAGAGGGATCAGGAGTGTTTGCAAAATATATAGGATACGCGGGAGAATGTTCATTTTGATCACCCCGATCTTACCCAACCAAGACAAGGACTTATTTTTCCACGAGGAGAGATCTTATTATTTCCTCTTTTAGTTTTAGGTAATTATTTTTATAAAGATCTTGAGGGTTTTTTGTGAGAAAGACTGACAAATATTTTAGTTGTGTGTCTGCTATAGATATCTTGTGAGTCTCCAGTAGGGTTTGCATTTGGTCTTGGGGCGCGGTTATGCTTAGAAGTTCGGATTTTGTGAGGTTAAGGTGGAAATTAGATAGGGAACCATACTCCTTTATCTCCGAAAGAAGCTCTGGCACTGAGACATCTATATTTGTAAGGGTATATAGAATATCATCCACATAGAGCGCTTTTTTATACTCGGTCCCTTTTACTTTTATTCCCGCGATGCTGGGAAAGGGGACATCCCTGCCTTTTGCCATTTGTTATAATGAATGTGTCCGATAAGGCTCCATTCACCCTAACACGCGCATTCGGGTTGGAGTATAATGAGAATGCCATGTTAATAAACGAGTCCCCGAAGTTCATGGCCTTCATCACTTGACGCAGAAAAAGCCAGTCAACACGGTCAAAGGCCTTCTCTGCGTCCGTCGCAAAAAGTGCCATAGGCACCCCCTCTATCCGGGCATAATGGATTAATTGTAGGACCTAGCAGGTATTGTCCCTTGCCTCCCTTCCTGGGACAAACCCTACCTGGTCTATCGAGACGAGGTCTGGTAAATATTTATTTAAACGCTGTGAGAGGACCTTTGCTAAAAAAAATTAAGTCTGTGTTTAAAAGTGAGATAGGTCTAAAATTTTCTGGGGCAGTAAGGGGCTTACCCGGTTTGGGTATTACCAAGATATAAGCTTCCAACATTGAGCTAGTGAGTTTAGGGTTATCCGTTAGATCATTAAAATGTTGGATCAACTTTGGGGCTAGAGAGCTGAGAAATTTTTTATAGTATTCGGGGGTAAACCCATCTGGGCCAGGGCTCTTTCCGTTTGGAAGTTCCTTAATTGCTTGAGATAAATCCTCTAGAAATTGGTGAGTCTAACTTATCGAAATCTGTTTTGGTTAGGCACGGTAAGTTTAGGGTTGCCAGATAAGTCTCTATGGCCTTTTGTTTGATTGGGGGCTGTGTCTGTGCCTCTGCCTTATTATTGATTTTATACAACGCTTTGTAATATGCATTAAAGGTGCTGGCTATCTGCTTATTGCCCTTTAGTTTGGCGCCATCCCTATTTGTAATGTAGTATATATGTGATCGAAGCTGCTGTCTGCGTAGGGATCGCGCCAGCAACTTCCCAGGTTTATTTCCTCCTTCATAATATTGCTGTCTAATTGACATCTTATGTTGGTAGGCCTCTGCTAGGTGCTGTTTGAGGTCCGATCTGGCTTGCGATAAGTCCTTACCAATACTTGCGTTTAGTAGGTTTTGTTTATGCTGGCCTTCTAAAGTGGCAACTGTGCTTAGTAGGGACTTGTGTTTGGCCCTGTATTGCTTACATAGTCTTGCTGCTTGTTTGAGGAATTCCCCACGCTTGACGCACTTGTGGGCTTCCCATGTATTCGGTAGTGAGGTATGCTCAGGAACATTGTGTGTGAAGTATTTAGTCAGTGACTTCTGTAATTCAATCTTGATTAAGGGCTTGTCAGGGAGTGTGTCATCAAGTCTCCAGATGTATGTTGTAGGTGGGATATCAGGCCACTATACCTCACAGGTAACTGGAGCGTGATCGGACCATGTAATGTGTCCAATTTTGCAGTCGCTAACCATATCCAGACCTACTGTGTCAACAAATATATAGTCTATATGTGAGAGTTTATTACATGGAGGTGAATAGTATGTAAAATCCTTGTTTGTTGGGTGAAGGGTTTGCCATGTATCATGCAAGACCAGATCAGAGATTGTTGTCTTGATAGATTTAAGTGTCCTACTAGGGACACTAGAAGCACCATTTGAAGTGTCAGACTGCGGTTCTAGGGGGACAATGAGGTCTCCTGTCATAAATACAGGGCCTTTAGCGTAATCCAATAGGATTTTTGAAAACCGCTTGAGGACTAGGCGTTGGTTGGTGTTTGGCGCGTAGACTGTCGAAAGTGTTAATGGGTGGTCGTATAACGTACCCGTCAAGACAATATAACGCCATTCTGAGTCTTTTGCTGTGTGCATAGGTTTGAAGAGGACAAAATGGTGTATCAAGATTCCCACCCCGCATTTTTTATATGTAAACTGCAAAGTATGCAGTGGGGTATTGTGGATTGCACCACTTTGGTTCCCTGCCTTTTCGAAAATGTGTTTCCTGAAGGAATATAATGTGACTGTGTAAGTTTTTATGGTCCCGAAACGCAATGGACCTTTTTCCCGGGTTATTGAGGCTGTGTGTGAAATTTACTTGTTTGAATAGCCATCCTGCAAGTGTAGTAGTTGGGGAGAGAAGGGGGGAAAAAAAGAGGATTAATAAAGGAAAGAACCAATTAAATCGCCTGACACACTAGGCGAACAACTAATACCAAGTCACTTGGCTGAATTTATCTTTATGTTCTTAAGAATCAGACAAAACAATTCTTATCCAACAATAGTACAGCCTAAACAGAATCTTCACGAAACAAAGAGGGTAGTAATCCATAAGGATTTGCAACTCAATAAAGTATAACTGTCCCAAGGGATGTTGGAGGACAACCCCGGATGTTTGAATGGTTAAAAAGACTCAATATAGAAAAAAGAGGCGAGAAGAAAAAGAGAAGGGGGACAGTGGCAGCGGAACAGGGTTTGGGAAGGTGAAGCTGCGCTGATTCATTAGTGGGGTGGGGCGCCAAGGCTTTTCTCCTGAGGCCAGTGGAGGATGATAAGAAAGTTAGGGGCCAGGGAGGGCTCAAACTATGGACCGCGGTCAGCAGGCCGTCCATGGTCCAGTCTCTAGCCTATAAGCTTACAACTTCGCTCACGTGAGTCTTTTTGCATTACTCAAAAAGCAGTAATTATTATTCATAACCTGGGGAAGCAGAGTTGGGATACAAGTTAACTATAATGCGCATAGTTAACTAGGCATATAAAAACCAACATGCTAACAGTCCTCAATCATTAACTAAGCTTTATTGTCGGGCATCCTCTGAGAAATACTTTTAAAACTTTCTGTAAGGCCCCACTGAGGCAACGGCTATGTTGTTTTTGCTGAGCTTATTATGGGGTTATGTGCTAAGCGCATCTATCCTTGCCAAGGGATCCTAGTTTTTGCCGCTTAGTTGTGTAAGCAACCAGAGCTTAACGCTCCACCCTAAAACCCACCTTTTCGCCCGCCTGCAATGCTTTGTAGCATATTCAATGTTCAACGATAGCTGAATATTTCACACACAAAGAGCCTTAGCAGGCGAAACGCGTCAGGAGGGTTGTGTGGGACGATGGGGTCCCACTAGGTGTTATATGTTTTTTTTAAAAATGTATCATAGTTGCCTAAAAATATTCTAAGTATTACGAGTCATAGGGATAAGAGCTGATACGTCAAATACGAGCTACAACAATGTTCTACCAGTCATGAATGTATGAGTGAAATTGACTAGTTAATGAAGCTGTAATAAGATAGTTTACGGAGAACTCACTATAGCAAGTGCGGTTTGTCAGAACCCAAAGTTATGTTGTAAACCACTGAGAAATGTATGAATGCTAGCAATCTGAACTTAACAGTGTGAATGAATGGTGCATATAATTGAGAACAAAGTGGCATATCAACAGAGTAACAGCGATATTATATATGATAACTAAATTGTATGTAATATAATATAAAAATATTTTAGAAAATAAGAAATACTTTCACTAATCGCTGTTCTAATAAGGTTACTGTTTAGAGTGAAACAGAGTTATTGACCTAATAGTAACATAGCAGAACAAACCTGCTGCTCGTATCGTATAATGATTTAACAGAGTCACTGACTCACTAACAAACAGAGCGTGATAAAGACGCTGCTTATAATAGAGCAGGAGGAACACGCTGCTTGAAGTATAGAACAAAAGTCACTGATACATTAAGCAACCAAGCAAGATAAATACGCTACTTGTGAGATAAAACAAGGAGTCATTTGTGATAGAAAGACTGCCATAAAATATTACTTAGCGCAATCACTATTTGGAACCCATTAAACCACTTCAAACAGTTTAACATCCAATAACTGTTTGGAAGCCAAAAGCACCCAGCAAGTTATCACTGAGAAAGAGAACATTTATCTACAACTATTATGCACACTAACATCAAAGATACACAAATATATACGGGGGTAAAAAGGCAATATTGCAATACTGATGCTACTATACTGAGAGTGGGAACAAGTTGATGTCACCATACTAGCACTAATACAAAGTTACAGTGCAGATAAGCTGTTGCTACTATACTGGTACCAATTTATGTTACCAAAAAATAACAATAACATTCATTATTAACCAAAATAAATAGAATGACACTAAAATAACTACCCTTATATAAATATCAAACTTGGGTTCTCTCAGCACGAACCACTGAGAGTTAAAACAAGTGTCAATAAAAATTAAAAGCACCTTTTCAAGTATAAAAACAAAGACACAAATAAAAACTTAAGAAACATAAAATATCTATATGAAGTGGCAAACGGCAATTATGTCACAACATTGTTACATTTTAAAGTAACACAAATACAATACGTAATGTTTCTGCACTCAGCAGTGACAAAGCAAATCGCATATTAACATTCAAAACCGGCAAAAGTTATTGCCATATTTAAAATTAATTTTATTTATATCCAGCAGTGGCCAAAATATTGGAAAATCACCAGAATTATAGGAATACATGAAGTATAATATCATACAGAGATAACTAAAGATTGCATGACTATTGAATAGAAAACCACACATGCAAGATACATTTGGCATTTACATCCATAAATTAGTGTATTCACACTGAATTTAGGTACAATAATTGAAGTATTGTCAAATCAAAAGCAATGTACGCAGTATACACAATATAAGGGCACTGTACACGCTTTGTGAAACCCACAACACATTATGCTTGAAAAAGCTAATTCTCCTTGAAAACTATCCACATTTAATTGTACCATAGGAATTTAAGATAGTAACATAAATATTCTCATTAGTAGAGATTGGTAACATTCACAAATACCAGCTACTAGGCACCTACTACCCTACCCAATCCTAAGGTGACATAAACCAGTGAGTACCGATAATTTACTTATAGAACGAAGGCCAGATATAAAATTAATAGGTCTCACAGGTCACCAATAGCAACAAGAAATAGAGTGATTTTAAATGTTTGTGTTTACCCATCTTTTAAGGTAATTAATAAAAGTTATATTTTAACAAAAGTCATTTGCCTCTACTATCAGCCTTTTTTTTAGGCATATCCCTAACTGACAGGGTTATAGCTGTTGTATAAGGTGGCTTTGAGTGATTGCCTGTAATATTATTGGTGGTAATGCAGTAGTGTGCAAGTTATAGTGACAATTCTCTACACTGCGTTTGTTAGGAGCGGGCGTCCCAGACCACCAGGATTACTCTCTGCAACTACGCCACTCAAGTCTCCATGATCTTAGGGCTAAGTGTAAAGGCTGTTAGATCTGAATGTGATCCCCAGGCCACCCTGCACTGTACTCTTATCAGTTCTGCTGGTATTTGGGTGTATGTTTGTCGATTGCCCAAATCTTGGGGCTAGTAGCTGGGCGGTGTTTATTTTTTTTCTTACCCTTTCCTCAGGGTGACTGCCGCGCTTTTTAGAACTGCAGGGTGCCAAGATGTCGTCAGGCTCAGTGCACTGCCAAAGCCTCATGGGCCGCAGCGCATCAAATTGGATCAGTGACTGTGTTTGCTTCGGTATGCTCCGCTGCTGCCGCTCCGGTTTTCCTCTCTATGGCAGCTAAGTCCCAGACGCACCCACATTGTAACGGCCTCAGCTTCTGCCGTTGGGTCAAATCTCCAAATCAGCCGCTGCCCCATCACATGGCGCACAGAAAGATAGGTAGTAACTGCCACTCTCTCCCTGTTTCACAAGTAGAGAATTTAGGGATCTCATATACCATTTTTGTGGGTTGCTTTACCTCTAGGACTGGGAGCTCTTCTAGAATGCGGCCATCCGCCTGCGGGGCCAAGCTCCGTCCCCCAGTAGTGTTTTTTATAGCAGATCTTATCCAGTTTCTTTAACATTCACCTAGATTACAAGTTTTGCGGTAACAGGGGTGCGGTGCTTTCTCTCACCGCTCACTTGCAGACAGCGCTGGTATTACGGGTTTTTAGAAATCCATCGTTATCCGCAGAAAAGTGAGCGTAGAGCAAAATTTTGCTTCACATCTCACCTCAATACCAGCGCTGCTTAAGTTAGTGGTGAGCTGGCAAAACCTGCTCGTGCACGATTTCCCCATAGGAATCAATGGGGGAGAGCTGACTTAAAAAAATCAGCGTTCAGCTCTTAACGCAGCCCCATTGATTCCTATGGGGAAATACATTTTATGTCTACACCTAACACCTTAATATGAACCCTGAGTCTAAACACCCCTAATCTTACACTTATTAACCCATAATCTGCCGCTCCCGACATCGCCGATCACCTACATTATATTATTAACCCCTAATCTGCCGC